>JAOXYJ010056625.1:0-11950 GCA_028566555.1 Lithophaga nigra
GAACTAAAAGATTACTCATACAAATTTTTATTTGATTGCAAAAATGTTTTCTCTTACTTTTTTTTCTTCTATTAATCTGAATTATTGCGACTTCGTAAGTTGAATCAATTTATTGAGCATGCAATACACGCAAGATAAAACATGTATATTTAATATTCAGGAGACAGATTTATAAAAGCATATTTATGCTTGTTTTTGGATCCTTTTTGTGATTGTCTTTGTATATTGGATGAATTTAAGGCATGTAACTATGTTTAAACTAATAACATAGTAACTATAAACTTTAGCCTCACTCGATTGTATGCCCATTTTTTTTTTGCTGGGGAGAAATCACTAATATTACTCTTGCTTTGTATGTGTGTTGTTATGTAGCATGAAGTTGTAGCATATTTTACTGTCGATTTTCGGATATCGGTGAATTATATACTCTAATCCGTATTTCCTGTATCGTTGCATAGAGTAACATTTTAACTACATTGTTTGTCCGATTCACTGGTGCCATTGACCATCGATCCATTATAAATTTTTATTGTATCAATGGTTATCATAAGGTCATAGGAGGCCTGAGTGGCCGAGTGGTTAAGGTCTCTGACTCATGATCACAAGACTAACTCCGCTTTTGAGTGTTCGAGTAAGTAATGCTTGTCCCATTTCCGGTGTTAAAGTTCACAGATACTTCTCCAAGCTTGAGGTTTCACAGGTCATCTGCAGGTATCCGGGATTTCCTCCCCAGTAAATCTGTTAGTAGCGATGTAACTGAAAAGTTGATGAAAGCGACGATAAATCGCAATAACCTAACTCAAATTTTAACGTTATAAATATATTTTTATTGTATGCGGGCATCGCTGCACAACATAGTGTTGCGCTTACTTGGGACATTCATTAATTATAATTATTTATACTGCATTTAAAATTAAAAACAGTTGATATATTTCTTCGTAATTGTTTTAATAACGTATAAATAAGTTATCAATTCTTAAAACACAACATAGTTTTCATTACTTTTAATTTGACGACCAACCTTTGATGCGCTATAACAGTAATATCCTCCACCTCAAGTTCATAACTGATATTAAAAATATAATACGCATCTCAGACAGCTGTAACTGATAATTTATTTTGCAGTTTCAATTACAGAAATGAGTGGAACGGATAGGATAACGGCGTTGTCATTTTACCATTACTTATGTGATGTTATAGGTACGGTCAAAGTTGTGGCAGTAAGGAGACAACTCTATGACGCTTTTTCCAAAGTTGAAATTTTAAAGTCATTTACTATGATTCCGAGTGGAAGCAAAGGTGAAGGACTGGATCTACCAGGAAGCGATCTTGACACAATGTTTGTTTATTCTCCGCCTGTAAGATATATCTATGAAATCACAGAAAAAACACAGCATTGTTTAAACAAGAAATTCTTACTGATGAATATGGAAGATACAAAACCAGCATTTACTAAATTAAGTTTGAAAAATGCTACCGAAAAGGAAATAAATGACTCATGGTACCTACAGGATGGTAACGAACTGTACCTTTCAAACAAGCAATTTAAAGAATCTATAATGAAATTCCTCAACATCTTTCTCCGTGATTTATTTATTCATGGACCATTTGTGTCATCGCCAAGCGACAACGATAATGCATTTTGTCTACACTGCCCTGAATGGATTACACCAGCACAACCTTGGATTAGAAGGTCACGTGAGTCTTCGCCCTCCCACAATTTAATCTCAAATATAATTCAGCATGGTGTTCTGCTTGTACCTGTCGGGTGTAAATATTCACGTTCGGAGGAGTTAGAGTGGCGAATTTCGTTTTCGGTTGCTGAAAAACAACTTATTTACACATTTCGACACACTCAGTTGTTGTGTTATGCTTTACTCAAAATCCTGCTGAAAGAAATAATAAATAAAAAGGAAGAATTAAAGGATTTACTGTGTTCATATTTTCTGAAAACAATAATGTTCTGGGTATCAGAAGAAGTACCAATGTCGTCTTGGACACCTGATAATATATTCTCATGTTTTATGTCTTGTTTTCAGCGATTGGTTTATTGTGTAGAAATATTTTCATGTCCGCATTACTTTATTCCGGAAAATAACTTATTTGAAAACAAGATAGTTGGACTTAAACAGATCCGGTTGTTGTGTTATCTGAAATCATTATATAAAACTGGATGGCAATGTCTTTTTCAGTCAAATACTGTGTCGCAAAATGACTTTACAGAATTTCGCGGTCATAGATTTACTAGCAATTGTTCAGATCAAATATTGACTCCATATTCCCTGAATAATGTGTTCCGTAATATATATGTAGTACAGAGATGCATAGCATTAACGAAGCGGTTTGAATTGGTATGTATCCAGTTGATGAAATATCGACAAGAAAGACAAAATTTGTATGTATTTCTGTGTTCTTTATTCAGTCAAACATTTGCACAAAGAATTATCATAGATTTTCCAAAGAATACATATAAGTACGAACAACTTCGGAGGTGTCTTTGTTATATTTTAATTAGTATGTACAGCAATGTAGTGTCAGGATGGTTGTTGTTGCATCACTACTTTATAAGACAAAACAATATAAAAAAACTTTACTTGCAATCAACCATGCATTGTATACATCTGACATACTTCACGTACGACAGGATACAGCATACGACTTCAAGAACTTACCTACGCGAGCAATATCTCCGTATGGCGACAATTTAACAACTATATTGTCGGAATTTTTCTCGAAGAGTGTATTTTTTCCGATCTATTCTACTTTAACTCCACAGGAACTTTACAAATTACGTAGCTGCACTAGGCTCCTCAATTCAGTAGATTACGCCCATTTCCTTCGTTTTCTTTGCTTCTATAGCCTACATGACACCAGAAATCTAATGGTCTCAATAACAGATTTGCAACGAACAATAAGGAAGAGATACGTCCCTGATCATGGAAAGAATTTAACGACCACAGAATTTACAAGGAAAAATATTGAATATGTAAATGCATATAATGCGCTTGGCATAGCCATACAAATGATAGGTGACTCGCACTCGTCGCTACGCGCATTTTCTGAATGTAAAATTACTCCATCTGACATACCAGAACAATATATGTATGCTGTTTTGCCCTGTATTGAGAATATATTAGGGCAAATGTTTTCTTCTGCCTTATAGCCGTGGTATTTAGTTGCCATTCTTTACTGTGTTTTTTTTCCCGAACCATGCAGTCCGTGTGTTGAAAAGAAATTTCCACACTCACAATTTTAGTGGTTTTCCAGAAGGTATATTCTCTATCTTTTACATACTTATTGAGATAATATCCTTTAAAAATGTTTGAAAATATTTTATTAAACCAATATCAAAGAACATCAGAACATATACTTTCATTTTTTAAAATCTGTTTTGCCTTAATGCTAAGAGTATTTATGATCCGATGTAGTATTTATAATAATTGCCGTATTTTATAAAGTTTAAAATAAAACAGCTGCGATTCCAAAATAATTGTAATATTTCTGATAAGTTCTATGAAAATCATAAGTTAACAAGAGATAATTAGTGACTTGTTTAACATATTATTTCTGTATAATTTGAAAGTATATCTTGCAATTTAAATGAATAAAATGAATAAATGGAAATAATGAATAAAAGCTAATAAATAAACAAACAAATAAATAAATAAACAGAAAAGTCAGCTGTATAAACTCAATTATAATTGATACATCACTGTTTATGACGATGTATTGACATCATAAAATAAAAAATTTATTGTCTCTGGTAAAAGAAACAAGTAGTACATACTTGTTAATTTTTTAAATAAATAAATCGTGCAGAACTGTTTAATATCGAAAATACCAAACCATTTTCAGCGAAAACTGGTTTAGAAAGTTGAATTTTGCACTCTCTTTTTTCTTGGTTTACAATTGCTTAAACAAAAAGTACATCAAGAACTTCGAACATATCCAAGTTCAAAATCCATTTAAATGAGTTTTAACAAACATAAATGTATTTATCATTTTGTATCACCACAGATAAAAAAAGGAATAGTCTTTGTAAATATGTCTATAATATAATCGGTATGATGCATTTTACATGTAGTAGATAAGTTAAATTCTACTAAAAAGAAAAATAAGTTTCTATGAATTTTTCCCCGATACAAACTCTAACTGAAACATAGTTGCCACCTTTCACACAGTTCAATTCAAACTAAATATCAAATCTTGATTCAACTTAATGTAAACTAGAGGTTCACCTGAGCCTGGCCAATATGTGCCCATTTTAGAATGTTTATATATTAAGTATTATGTTCAAAGGAAACGTACATTGCAAACAGTAGTCTGCCTATTTGTGTCTGGTCTTCAGTATATTCAAAATCAAACAGTTCAAATTCATTTAATCTGTATTTTGAGTCAATTTTTGCTTTAGTTACATAACTTATTGCTATACAAAAGTACTACATAGTCTTTATTTAACCAGTCCAAACAGTAAGAAATGAGGAATCTTTGTAGAGAATTGCGCATAGCATTTAATGTAAAACTATGTGCCACCATGTTAGCCACCCGATCAATACCAAATGAAGAATCGTTGAAGACGAATCCAAGTTATCTTTTTTATAAAGTTCTAAAACATATGACTTCAGAGAAGATTTTTGAAAATTGCCAAATCAGAAACAAAAATTGCCTCTGTTGGCCATGTTAGTTACCCAATAAGCACAAAATGAGGACATGCTGTAGAAGACTTTTCATACATCATTCATTCAAAGATTAAAATTGGCTTAGCAGTTTCAGAGAAGAGAGTTTAAATGTAATTTCAATAGAGTTCTAAGTAAAACTAGATGAAACTGTTGCCACCATGTAAGCAGCCAATCAATACAAAATGAGAAACATTTGTAGAGGACCTTGCAGTCATCATTTCTATAAACTGTTAAAATATTTAGCCTTATAGTTTCAGCGATTTTTAAAAATTGACCAATCAGAAACAAAAATTGCCTCTGGTGGCCATGTTGGTTGACCAATTAGCATGAAATGATGAAATTTTGTAGAGAACCCTTCCATGCATCATTCATGCAAAGTTTGACTGGAATTTGCTCTGTAGTTCTGAGAAGAAGGTTAAAATGCATTTTCCCTTTGCACTCAATGTAAAACTATGTGCGGCCATTGCCGCCATGTTTGGAACCCAATAATTACGAAATGAAGAAATTTTGTAGAGGACCTTCCAGTCATCATTTCTGTAAAGTTTCAAAAAATTTGGCCTTGTAGTTTCAGAGCAGAAGGTTTTTGAAAATTGGCCAATCAGAAACAAGAATTGCCTCTGCCGGCCATGTTAGTTCACCAATCAGCATAAAATGAGGAAACTGTGTAGAAGACCTACCATAGATCATTCATGCAAAGTTTGGTTTGAATTGGCCAAGTGGTTTCAGAAGAGAAGATTAAAACGTGAAATGTTAATGACGACGGACGATGGACGCCAAGTGAGCTCACATGGGTTTCAGCCAGGTGAACTAAAAAGTAGGTCTCAACATTTTAACATTATCCTATTGATAAAACTTCAATGTTTTCATTTATTTAGTAAGTTTCCCCATTTTTAATGCAAGTCAGCACGTACTGGAAAGAAGACAGAAATGTATTGCTAACTATAAGCAACAGGAAAATATTTTTATTCGAAGCCGCATTATCACCAAATACTATATTTACATGCCAATTCATATAACAGAAGCCTGAAATAGTATTCTAGAGTTACACTAGGATGAGATACAGAGTCATGGAACCACGACATTATATAAGTGAAAAGGCTAGAAAATTTGTAAATTAAGTGCTTTCAGATTTGTCTGTAAATATGAAATATCTTGGAATAAAACTTAGATACTGACGACATACATATACACCTACTTCCGAATAAGGTGACATCACATTAAATCCGGAGAATTGAACCGTTTTTTCTAAACTTTGTAGTAGTTATTTGCAATATTACACGAACACAAAACTTGGAGTTAATCATCGTTGACTTTTTAATTGTCTGGATTTATACTTCGTTTTTGGATTTATATTCAATGAGGATTATAAGAACTGTTTTTACATCTACTGGAACTTTACCGTTTACGGTGTGAACAATTCTTCAACACTTGGATTATATTGACTTTCTGGAATTTTCTACAACAATTATTTGAAACATTCAGTTTGACAGTTTGTGGAACAATAATTGAACTAAGGCCAGTGATTTCATATATTATATATATGTTTGTTTGTTTTCTTAGATAATAACGTATAGAAAATTAAATATTGTTGGTTGCATCTTTGTTATATATTTCAAACTATAACACCAATCATCTTGGACCCCTCCAGGTTAGATCAAGGCGAGGGCATAGAAGAAACACAGAGTAAAAATAATGCAAAATACCATCAAAGTTTAATAATAGCAAACTTGAGAGGGGAAAGAAAAGGTCTGCGAATACTAGAATTGAAGATGAAGTGCCTACTAAGAGTCGACGAACCAGTGTTAAAGAATCAAGTGTGTGATGGAAAACTTTCAGCTAGGCTTAGTGGCGGAGAGGTTGTTGTACAAGAGCTGACATATCACTGCTCTTACTTGACGGCTGTTTACAATCGAGAGAGGGCATACTTGCCAAGCATTGACAATCAGGAATGTCAGACATCACGAGAAAAGGAAATTTATCCTCTAGTATTTTCAGAGCTTCTTGTGTATGTAGTAGAAACTAAATCAAGCACTGAAGGACCTGTTGTTTTGCGACTTGCTGATCTGGTCAGTCTTTATAACCAGCGGCTAAAGCAATTATATGTACAAGGACCAAATGTCAATACCACCAGACTGAAAGACAAGTTGTTGGTAAAGATTCCTGAGCTGGAAGCCCATAAAAAAGGACGGGATATTCTTTTGGTATTGAAGCAAGACATAGGTGTAGCTTTGTCATAAGCCTTTAACTATTCTGAGGCTATTATTGTTACAAAGGCAGCTAAGATTTTGTGCAGACACATGATTGAACGTAAGTCGTCATTTGATGGAACATTCCATGATAGCTGTATTGAAGATGCAATTCCATTCATTCTTCTCCAGTTCGTATGTATGATTGAGCACGGGGCTGATATCAAATCGCAGCTAAGGTTTGGTGCATCTAAAACTGACTTGGCAATTGCTCAGTTGCTACAGTATAACTGTTACGCAAAGTACAAAGAAGGAGCTAAACTTTCCGGTATTCAAAAGACCATGAAACCCCTTTTCCTCTCTTTATCGGTGTGTCTATGTATGCAAAACTAGAAAAAAGACTATTAGTTGAAATGCCTCATGAACATGGTCTCAGCATTTTATATGACAAAGTACTTGAAGTGTCTGCACAATTAGGCGATACAGCTATTAGTAAATACAAGGAAGAAGGAGTTGTTTGTCCATCTATTCGTAGAAAAGGTCTGTTCTCCACTGCCGCTTTGGACAGCATAGACCACAACCCGACCCCCGACCGCAACTACGGCAACCTCCTCTTTTCATGGAATCAGCATTTTCATCTTTCAGCACCCCATTTCTGACAACGGAGGCGAAAAACGTGAGTCAAATCCAATTGATAGGAAAGCTAAAAGAGTCTCAGAACTATCGGACTCTTTCACCAACATCCATCCTACTTTCTTCGCGCAAAAAAATCCTAGTCCTTCTACTGTGAAAAACCCTACAGTCCTTCCATCATTGCAATTAAAACCTGAATTCGATTGGTTAGAAAGGTATTTTTCTGCCCTTTTAAGCCTTAAATACATGCAAAAAAGTGCATCATAATCATTCAAATAGGTTTATAATTTGATATACTATGCTGTCAGTTAATTTAATTTCCAGAATGGCGACCACTTTGAAATTCCAAGTGGCTAACGTGATTCTTGAAAAAAAAGTAGTTTCTAAAGTGTATTCATGCCGATTTTCATGCTTGTATCACTTACTGGAACATTTTCTCAACAATCGGCTCAGCTACTATGAATTTTGATGAAATTTGCTCAGTAGCTTTGATATGATAAAAAAAAAACTAGGAAAAAAATTATTTTTCACTTTTCCATATTTTTAGGGTAAATTGGACTTAGTTTTTTCCACTCAATTAGGTAAAGTTTTTATACAACTTGAATAAGTCATCAAATCTACATAGAATTTCATGAAAGTTGGACAGAAGCTTTTTGTGGTCAAAAGATTATAGAGTAAACAAAGTTTTCACAATTTCTTTTTATTTTTTCGTATTTTTACGGATAAGTGGACTAAGTGGTTTTGCTTAGCTTCTTGGTTAACCCAGGGGGTAAAGTGTTTCAAAACTTCCATGATTTCATGGGATATGCACAGAATTATATTAAACTTTTGAACAAAAGCTTCTTTATGGTCAAAGGATTTTACAGTAAACACAATTTTGATTTTTTTATGCCTACCAGCTTGCAGGACAGGCATATGGTATTCGGGTCTCTTCGTCCGTACGAAGATAAAGGTTCAGATTGAAGATAAGATATAACATGTAACCTTGTACATGGAGAGTTCATGATATGAACTGCAGCATTTTGCTGTGAAACGAATGCTGTGACCTTGAGGTCACGGGACATTGAATTTTAATTTCTTTGTAGAATTTTAATGTTAGAGTACAGATTAAGATTCAGGTTTAACAGCAGTTTTTCGTGACGGAGCTGTGATGTCATTCAGAAACCTTGTACATGGATAGCTTATAAGTTGTCTAAGCAGAATGTTTTAGAATTTTGATCCTGAAAGTCATCCACACCCCTTAATATCTAAAATCTGAAGTTATTTAAAAAACGGTTTAGATCCCCACCCCTAAACCCTATATTTTCTTATTCCTCTTGGAAAGTGGAGTTGCGTGGTTAATCCCTTAGATATCCCCACCCTTCATATCTGATATCTTAAGTTATCTCAAAAACGGTTTAGATCCCCAACCCTAAATGTTTTATTTCTCCTGAGGATGAGGTGCATGGTCATTCCAACCCCTTATATCTGAAAACATAAGTTATCTCAAAAACTGTTTAGATCTTCACCGCTTTTCCCTATATTTTCTTATTCCTCATGAAAAGATGAGTTGCATGGTCAATCCCCGCACTCATCCCCACCCCCTAATATCTGAAATCTTGTCTCAAAAACAGTTTAGATCCTCACCCCTATATTTTCGTATCCCATAAGGATTTTTTTTAAAAGAATCCAACCCCTTTTTTATTGCTGGACACGTGATCAAGAAAAAATTGAGATAATTCACTCATTAAATGTTCTTCATTTTTAGATACGTAAAACACCATTTCACAATGGGCCAAAAATTGGACTTATTGTATCCCGACCTTAACGTGAAAATTGAGATATGCAGTTCCATCGGTCTGTCTGATTTCCAGCTACAAAAGATTTCTTATTGTCATTGCAGATATCACGTATCTTTTGCATTACTGAAACACATTTTAATAGATTGTGTAGATACTGCCGATATTAGAAATCGGTTTTTTAATTGTTCGTCCATATCTGATTTGTTTAATACTGTCGCTGGCGACCAAATTTTAAAGTATCTTAAGGGAGTGAATCTCTACTCTAAGCTATAGTTTATTACTTTCTTAGCTTCGTGTTTTTACATTTATTGTTTTAATGTGATATGAAATGTTTTTGTTTTAGCAATTATTGTTAACGTTATGAATGGATCTTTTGTCCTATTTATTCAACATTTTGCTGATAATACGTTTATTATTTAATTTACTTATTATACTTGGTTCTCGCCACAATATAGCTAAAATATTGCTAAAGTGGCGTTAAGAACCCATCAATCTATCAAGCATCTTTTGTATTACATTTCCACAAAAAGTTTGAAAAAATAATGACCGCCCCTTACATTTTAAGAAATTATTATCACATGAAACGTGTGCACTATCTTTTGGATATTTACATTTTGTCTTACCAATTAATGTCCCCAATATATATTCTTGTACAGCAAATCCAAATCACTTCCTACCAGTTAATTGTATTTGATATATTAACATTATTACATATATATATTGTTTATATTGTTCTCTGTCACTTTCATATTGTCACTGTATTTTACCTGCTATTTTTGCTGTAGCAACTGTTTGCTCTGCAGTAAAGTTTCATTCATTCATCAGTTTAACTATTAAAAAATGATCCGTTTAATGTTGCGATATTGTAATCGCCGTAAAAGCCAATCGATAGCTCACACAACAGACTTTTACTGGTTGGTATACTACACAGTTGTTTTCTTTCTGTAAACCAATATTAGTCCGTACACCAACAGCTGTATTCCATAGATTACACAAAGAAACCAAAAACATAGTTTATCAAAGAAAAATGACAAGTTTTTACAAGAAAGTTTGACGTTACATTTGTTTTCATCTTGGACTTCACTGCCCACTTTTCTCTTCTGTATTGAAATCTTACAAGAAAACGTGTAAAGTATTAACAGAAGACGACGAATACATCCAAGTTCTCTTGATTCTGTCCGTGTGTAAAATAACCGAATGCTTAACACTACCAATGATGTCGTTAAAATACTTGAGAAAAGTTGATGAAGCAGAAACACATTAAAAACGGAGATATTATTACTTGGCGGAAGTCGCTCAGTAACCATAGTCATAAACACGACCAAAGTTAGAAGGAGTGTGAACGCGAATGAGGTTCTCTCCCCCGACTCAACGGGTAACTGAAATACCAGTAAATAAACAAGACTCAGGATCATTACTGGTATTATGATGTTTAAACAGGGAAACACATATTCACGACTAATAACTATACTAAATTCTATTTGATGTTGTGTGGAACTAACACCAGCAAAGCCAAATGTAACAATCCTTTTCGTTGTATTATCAGAATTTGGTTTAATAGCCCATTCAGCATTAGGCACTGAAGCCCCAAGGTGTATTCCATATTGAGATGAAAGCGTTATTTCACTCAAGAAGTCTGTCGTTAGCACCATAATTGTACATTTATGTTCGTCAAAAGGATAATATGTGACGTCAGATTCACATGTCGCATCGTAAATTCCGAAAACAGGAAACTTTGCCTCACCGTTAGCCTCATATGTTACTGTAGAAGTTTCAATATCCATATCATTTTTAAAGGTATAAATTGATGATTTTTCAACACCATTCCGTAGGGCAAGTAACGGCATCCATGTTTTGAGTATTGGTAGTTTTGTCACTGTGATGCCTCCATAGTCTGAAGGACTCCACTTTTTTGTCTCATCAGTCCAAAACATGATGTAAGTTGCTGTAAATGTTAATTTTCCCGATATTTCATCATAATCCTGAATGGCACTAATAGACAACATTATGTCAATGTTGACAGACTCAGACTGATCTATCCTAGGTTTAATAGCTCGGGGTGTTTTCGTTAGGTTTTGATGAAGGTTGCTCACGTCTGTAAGAGCAAATCCTTCTAAATTTATAATGGAATGTGTTAGAAATATAACAATATAAAATATTGAAATTTGAATCATGATCGTCTTGTTGATGAAGACGACAACACTTAATTATACGTGATACTACTAATGACCATTGCGTTTTTCTCATTAATTTGTGTAGATGCTATGATTTAATAAAACATAGGTGATCAAAATAATTAATTTCAGTTTGGAGAATTCAATTGGACTGCTTCACTCATCTGATTCTTAGTCAATACTATAATTATTTCACTGAAGGTTTAGTCATGTATTGTCAATTTTAAAGTTTACTTAGGAAGCACCGAGATTTAAGGATAAGCAGGATGTTTCATTATTAAATATTACAGTACGTACGAATGAAAAGGAATTTGATAGACATGTTTAAAATATATGGCTTCCTGAACTACCCCCCGAGGGAACCCCGGGGTATAGAAATAGGACCCGATTTCTCCGGCCGATGGGTACGACCCCCCCCTTTTTCAATGGAGCGTCCTTTGGTTGTGCGGGATGTAAAAATGCACAACTCGTCCGTCGGATGGGGACGTAAAATCCGA
>JAOXYJ010056735.1:0-11949 GCA_028566555.1 Lithophaga nigra
AAAAGCTAAGATCATTTGTGTAGTCCTGAGTAGGAGAAACCTTAAAATACAACAATCATTCAGCTGCTGAACCATTGTCCGATTTCGGCGAATAATGCCCAGGCCTAAGCAATTATTTTGAACACATATTTTTACATCTTCACATCAATTAAATAATGTTGTGTAAAAATATTTCATGTTTTACATTTTCCGAAGTCTGACAATTGGTATTATAAACTATATCATCTTTTGATCTCTGCGGTTATGATAAGATATTCACTTAAGTGTGGCATATATGAAACTTTGTGTTCTAAAGAAGTTTGAAGTATTTATGAACTTCAAACTTAATATGAACTAGTTTTTTTATCGCTTTAGGGTCATATATATATAGTCTAATCGAACTATTCTCTCTTTAAATAAAAAATATAATTATTATTGTTATTTTTATTCACTTGTTTCAGGGGAAACTTACCAGTCTACACCTGTCATCAGCATCAGAGACACGCGGATTTTGGATGACGCCTCAAATTCAGTTGGATATTTACGTGGGACCAAAGGTTTAACTGGAACTTGTTGGAGGGTTGGTGAAGATAAAATTATAACTGCAGCTCATGTTGTTAAAGATAATATTTGTAAGTCTAAAACGTTTGATGTAGTGGTTGCACGAATGCTGCTTTGAATATTTGAAATATGAACAGAACGTAACCATAAATCTAAGCAATGTCGTTCTTGTAGTCTTGGTTGATTTTCTTTTTTAAGTTTCAGGTATATGGTCAGGTAACCCATGCTTTAACTGGAACCAATAGACTAGTCTTTTGGTTTCAGCTGCATTGGCGGATCCAGAGGGGGTTCGGGAGTTGGAACCCTCTTTTGTCGGAAATTTTTACAGAAAAAGGAAAAAAATCGCGATTTTTAGAGTAGACTCCCACTCTTTTAAGTGTGTATGCGGAACCAATCTTTTTTCATTGAAACATTAAACATTATCGCAGCTGTTGTTCACTGTCACTGTCGTCAAAGTTCAATGAAATTCCCGACACTTACAGCGTAATTCCGGAGTTATCTTTTCTATTTTACGATCGGGTCTCTGGTTTTACCTACTCAGCAATTAAAAATTTTCTAAACCTTCATCTATGTTGCGAACAAAACGATTACTGTCATGTATCAAATTATCTAAACAGTAAAGATGACCTGAATTTCTTGGGATTGGTTTACTCTTTCACCGACGACCAAATGTCATGGAGATGCAAAGCTGAAAAGCACCACAAAATATTTCATAATAATATGTTGTTACTGCATTAGTATTAATAATTTCAACGAATCCCGCCGGTGAACATATAGAAAGTTCCTGCTTAATCTAGATATACAAAACTTTCAAACTAGTGCGAAGTGTAGTTTAAATTTTAGCGCCAAGAAAACTACAGTGAATATCATTCGCCCGCGGAAGCAGGAAACAGTAGCTGCGATGAAGAATCGGGAATGTGTGAAATCTATTCGTGTGACAACATAATTCGTTTGTTTCTCTAACGAGAAATACAACTAAAATGACACTAAATATTGGTATCATAGATTGTTATGACATCGAATGTTATTTCGAAACTACGCTTGGATAATAGTGTAACGCCCAAGTCAAAATAATGCATCTTCAGACACACATCAAAAAGTTCACTAAAATAAAAATTTGGACTTTGTAGTAAATTTTAAGGCTTGTCGTCATGAAGTCGTATAGTCAGAATTTTCTTAATACCATTAATTTGCAAGTATTGTTTGTCTTATCTTTTATATTATAGAAATGATTTGTTTTTAAATTCAAGAGTATGTGCTTAAACCTTATATTTAACAAAATGATCTCAATTCTAACAATTACTTCAAACCATTTAGCATACATTTCAAATTCATCTTTAATATTTAAAAGATGGGAATGTTTGAATAATGGCAAATAACTTTTAAGAAGACTGCTAGTGCCATATGGTGGTAAAAATATTTATCTGAGGTTGCCAACCATTTATCTTAATCCGTTTCTGTTTCCACATTAACGGAGGTCACTTTGAAAATTTCAAACAATGAATGCACATCTTGACCTTCTAGAGAATATTTCTGTAAAGGTATGGGGTTATACCAAAATAAATCAAAATTATTTATAAGGCACAGTGACCCATTTATTTTCATTATTATAACATATCAGCAATTAGTCATCAAATAAATTACTAATTAAACAATGGCATTTTTACGTAGAGAAAAAGAAATGAAAACACCTAAATGAGTAATAATAAAACAATGACTTCTGGAAATGTAAATATAAATCTGTACAGACAAGTCTTTCTGGGGAATCAGCAGAAGTTGGAAGTAGAAGAACAAGAGGTAACAAATGCATGTTGTGATAACCCATCAATATGGTACCATTTGATGAGTCTACTGTGTGTCCCACGAAACCTGAAAAGTCGTTTTATGGAAATAGTTTCTTTTTAGTGTTAGACCAAATAAAAAAAACTGTTACTATACCTTGTATACCATTTAGTCGTAACTAATTTACTCCGATCATCAACTCAGGTCTGTGTTATATTTCTGTTACAACGACATTTCCGTTTTCAGTTAGCAAAATCTTGGTTTGAAGGAACAAATATGACGTCGCTGTTTGCCTAGCTGACGTCATTACGTAAGAAAAAGTATGTTTCTAAAAGTTTGAATCAGTGACTACCATTTGAAAGTTGTTTACAGTGAATGCATTGTGAAAGATAAATTTTACTGTCGCTTATTTTCCTCAAGATTTTAGCTTCTTAGGTAGGTGGGACACACGGTAGGCGTAAGTACGTAAATTGTGCTGCGGAACAAATATACCAACCGTTCTCAGATAAGCGCGACGAAGCAGAAAACGTGCAGATTTCTGATGAGGAATGGAAAGACCTGTAAGGGATAGGCCATGTTGGAGACAAAGGCAACAACCGACAAAGCATGACGATATGAGAACTCTAATATCGGTGGTACAGTCAAAGTTATCGAAAGCGTAAAGGAAATTTGACGCATCGGCAAAGAGGAAGATCTAAAAGGATCATGTAGGAGATCCAAAGACGAGTTCGTGAAACTCATCAAAGAGAAGAACAGCCGGAGGTTTGATCGTAAAGAAATTCATAAGAAGCATTCGCGAAGAAACAACGCATGACCAACTACTCCAGACTGAAGAGAGAGACAATCTGGCTAAGTTAATGGAAAAGAATATCGAAGAGGCTCTAATCAAGACTGAGATCAATGTAGTAGATAAGCGCGATGCGTTGAATGGTGTATTTGCTACGGTTACGATTCATTCTGTCAAAACTCATGACAAAGACATGTTCTTCAAAGTGATTCGCAGTACCATCCAAAGATATCGGATGTTTTGAAAGAGAAGAAAGGACTGAAGGTTAACCTCGTACTCAACGTGGAGATGGTGACGACAAATCCCGCAACTGGGCAGAAGACAAGCGTGTGTCCATATTTCAGATCGTGCAGTGCAGTCAACACAGAGTTAACGTACATGACTTGGAGATTGCATTCATGAAATACAAGGTCAATCAGGGCTTCGTGAATTTCCAACTCGAGAATCGGAAGTATTGTGTTTCTTACGAGGGTGTTAAGAAGGATGGAGAGGAGGTGTACTACAAGTGTATTCATTGAGAATATCGATGAACATAGGTACAAAGAATGTAGACCTCACGTTCCTTACCGACAATAAAAAACAACACTACCGTTTGGTAAAGACCTTCCCACGACTCTTGGGTTCAAACAGTCGTGATAACAATCTATGATACCAAATTTAGTGCACAATATGTGCATTTTGTAAAGTCTTCTTTTGCTGCAGATGTTTGAGTCACTTCACTATACAGGACATCTTGGACGAATACTTCGAATAAGTATTGCAGTCAAACGAAACCGATGAAAAAGAGCTGCCAAAGAAGGGGACCTACGTTGGCTTTAGCAATAACAACTGCTCGATGAGGATTCCGTTCATTATCTATGCGGACTTAAAATGCTAGACACTTGTCAACCTGATCCATCAAAGGCGTACACTAAGCAGTATCAACGCCTTACGCCATCGGGCTGCTATCAACATAAAGACGACAAAGACCCAGTCTTGTACCAAGGGGATGAAGCAGCCAAGGAATTTTTGAAATGCATGGAGCTCAAAATGGCTGCCACAGTAAAGAATTACCGGAGCAAGAAAAGCGTAGAGATGGCGGAATAAGACAGGGAACGTTTAGAGTCTACCGTTGACCACAATCACCTCACGGGGATTTATCTCGGTGCTGTACACAACAGGTGTAACTTGGATTATTAACTACCAAGCTTCGTTCCCATCTGTTCCACAACTTGAGTGAGTACGACGTGCATCTATTCGTCAAAGAGTTGGAATTGAAGTTCATCAGCTTCTCGAAGCTGATGAACTTCATCAGCTTCTCGAAGAAGGTGGGCGACCTCGAAATGAGATTAGTAGATTCGTTCCGGTTCATGCCAAACTCGCTGAATACTTTGACGAAGAATTTGTTGAAAGACCAATTCAAGACGGTGAAGAGAGGTATGGGTAAACACTACAAGTTGTTAATACAAAAGGGAGTTTACTGATACGATTAGGTGGTCGGTGCGGACAGGTTGACGGAAACTAAGCTACCATCCAAACAGGACTTTTACAACAAATTCAACGCAGAGGACATAACAGACGAAGATGACGCTCATGTTCAGAACGTGTTAGAAACGTACGACTGTAGGACGCTACATGAATGTCACAACTTATACCTGGTATCTGACGGACATCTTTGAGAACTTTAAGGACGTATGTATGGCAAACTACAAGCTGGATTCTGCATGGTATTATATGGCTTCTGGATTGGCCTACGATGCAACACAACTGGGGTCAAAATGGAACAGCTGTCTGACCCAAACATGTTGCTTATTTTCGAGAAAGCTACAAGAGGGGGCGTCGCCATGATATCGTACATCAAGGTTACATCGACATGGCAAGGCCAACAACACGTACTTGAACGAGTACGACAGAACACTGCCGACCAAGTATATGACCTCTTTGGACACGAACAACCTTTACGGGAAGGCAATTGCACAGCCCTTAGCCATGGGGAACTTTCAACGGGTAGAACCAGAAAAGATCGATGACATCTGATCAGTTCCTGACGAGAAGACTAACAAAGTTGCACTCTCAGCCAAAGACAACAAACGACACATTCATTATGCTGGATGGGGTTCACACTCTGGCTTATGGATGCTATCAAATAAATAAATAAGATCAGAATTTCCAGTATCATAACCCAACAAGCCACTGTCCAATGTGGGGCTCAAGAAGGCTGTAAAAGACCTGGGCACTTCCGAAAGCAGGTCAGATGCTGTAATAAAGCGGTGTGTCAATCAACAATTAAAAGACGGTATGGATGACTCGATGCGTTACAAATGGTTCTAATCAGATAAAGATGCAGCTTAAACGCATCAAGCGGAAATATGATGAGTTGATTAAGACCTCGAGAAAGATGTGGCAAACGGGGCAAGAAAAATGCGTCTCTACAAACGGGGGTAACATAATCGTTGACCTAGATACACAGAATCATGCCATTGCAGTGGGGAAATGAGCGGATGAGCCGATCACTAAAGGATGATATGCGGAAAAGTGGCAAGATTCAACCCTTGTCTTGTAAGGTAGGATTAACGCAGTCGACAAAAGGTATGACACACTTGAGAAGCAGAGAAGATTGATAGCACTGAGCATTGTTGAACTTAATGACCCTTCGGGAGTTCCAACGACAGATAATACTGGATGTAGAGCCACTACTGAAAGGTCTGAGCGAACGACTGCAAACGAGGAGAAAATAATAGAATATGGTATCGTACCACTGGCTAACCAATAAGTCCTCTTCCTCGTTACCTTTCTAGTCCTTAATGATCACAAAGACTGGAAAGCTTGGTGAACTGTGACTATACCGTGTTTGACTGTTTGATCTTAGAATTGAACGACGCGGGATACCCATCCATTCAACAAAGACCTCTTTTAAACCCTTCCTGGCTCGCCTGCTCAAGATCTTTCAATGCGGTACCCGTCTTGATCTGTCTTTTGGAGTTCGAGTTCATAGATCTCCTTACCATGAATCCTTGAGAGGATAGGTTGGTGGTCGTGTGTTTAAATTTTGAGAGACGCTAAGCACTACTTCTTTTGGGGGATTTGGACTTTGTCCCTGACGAAAATGAAGGTTTTGCATGGGTTGCATGTTTCCATAGAGATTTCAATACACTCTGTTTTCATACTCTTTCTGACTTGCTGCGGTAGGAGTAATCTTAATGGATCTGTGTTTGGTAGTGTTGTACGAGAACGAGATCGTCTAAGACGTCGATATACGTGCGAGTAGAGTTGAACATCTTCTCCTTCATGATTTGGATCAAGCATTCGATGACAATCGACTTCTCTTCGTTCTAGATAGAGTAGAGCCCGACACCATGCTTTTTGAGTAGTTTTTGACACCTTTGTACAAACTTCCGTTCCTTTGTCCGTTCACAGCATCTTGGGAATGCGGGAGAATACGGACTAAAAGTCATCTCTAACCGTCCTCCTTTCTTGTCCTTGAGCGGCACTAGCCAGCCGTACTTGGAGAAGACATCGAAGATGCTCAGTATAAAATTGTAGCCCTTGATGTCCCTAGGAAAGGCATTCATGTCGACAAGATCGACACCTCAAGTCTCGTCAACACCATTTCTGTACCTTACGTCGAACTGGTTTGTGCAACTTTTTAGAATCTTTTTCCCTTAACTCCAATCCCAAACCGTAGCGATCGACGCGTTCTTGCATGGTGGAATTCTGAATGCGTTTCAACTCGTTCAGCATGATTTTGTCACAGATTATGCTGGGCTTGGCAGTGCTAGCAAAGATCACGACAATACACAGCCTGATTGAGTCTGTTGATGGGCTTCAAACAAGGTTGAGGCTTTCCATCGGCATTCAAGCCCCTATGCAGTTTGGTGCTAGGTCCCGTGAAATTGTGCCCCGGCAGATGCAGCTCTATCGGTAAACGATTGATCAATTTGCTCACAAAGCCAGCACCTGTGTTTGAACCAATGAACTGAGACTTCTTTGAACCGCAAACGGTGCAAGTTCCAGTCTTCCGTCGTCAACCGTTGCTGATCATAGTCTATTGAACGTTTCTGGTCTCCGTCTTCGTTTTGCATCTCAAGCAATAAATCATCTTTTTTTTAAATAAATGAACGTTGAGGACATCTCGTATTACGAAAGTATCGTGAAAATGCACAATCACTTTTTCCTTCCACAGAGGTCTATCAGAGGTCTTATCGTGAAGTTAGATTGCGGTAAGACAACATTAATGAATAACCTCCTTCTTCGATCGGGATGGTTGGACTACGATCGTCTGTATTTCTTCGGAAAATCGTTTTACCAACCGAACTATCAACTTTTACGCACTTCAAGTGCGTTAAAGAAAGAATTTTCTTCCGACAAGACGCAAATAGTCTCCGCCCTTCTATTGCAATCAAGGAGTAATTCGAAACATTGTGCCAATATTGCTCGTCTGAACCTCAGTTTTGTCACAATTGACCTCACTAGCACAAAGGAGAATGGAAAGTACCGATTCAAATTCGATAATTTCTACAGACCATAATATAAGGATGGAATCTTACAGATACTTTTATCTGGAAAACCAGCATGAACTGAAAGGGAGTAACGTCCGCATAACGAACAACAAGTAATATGTTCTACATCATGAATTTAAAAAATTGGAAGGATATTGGTTACATTGGAAAGACATTTGTTAAGTGCTCTGTGGAACATTACATCGATCGGGTCAGAGAGACGTTGGACGAGTGTACATGTAAGAGTCAGATAAATGACTGGAGAGACGTTTGTGAAAGCTACATTGTATATCGCTGAACATCACATAGGACTTCTTGAAGAGGCTCTCATGCATGAAATTTGTTTGTAAATACGAGTGTCAGCATAAGTGGGAAGGTTTTGAGTTAGAACATTAGAGACTCATCTGTGTCAGTTATGCTGATAAGAGAACCCAACATTTCGCACACAATGATTACAATACATTAAGAAGAGGTATGCCAAAAAATTAAGATCCAAGAGAAACAGAAACCATTAGAAATGAAGACACAAACAATGCATTCATCTATGTCAACCGAATGAGACCATAGGCACTTAAACCGTTCACATAAACATTCAGATGAAGAAGTGATTGAGACCATTGCCACCTACCGCCAGAATCATGTCTTTTACTTCTTTCCTGCAGTCACTCAGTAGTCTTCAACAACCGGTCTTATGGTACGGATCCATAGCGTGTATGTCCAGAGAGACGACGTATTGACAGGAAGAAACTCTTAACATATTTACTACCGTTGTTGTTTCAGAAGCTTTTTCAGACACCCTAACGCTACCACTCGCTATTAGACGTTTATACAAACGCTATGGAGCGTTAGTTCCGAGGTATGGAGCGTTCTCCGCAACTCTGTAAATAAAATAGCGATGTCATTCATTTACCGATTACCGATCCCAAGCAGTTCGAAGCTCGTGCTAAGGAGTTCCAGGATGTCAAGCGCAGCATCCAAGATCGCAACTTACAACGACTTGAGAAACAAGAAGCACAAGAAAAGACTACCTCTCAGATCGAAAAACTTGAAACATTACCCCCACTACTGCCTGCACTATCTCCACCTCCAGAGTTTGCTGATCCGTTGCCGACCGATCAGAAAAGCATCAACACGACTCTAGGGACCCGAGCACAAGGTATCTCCAACTCAGTATGCCAGACGAGGTAGATTGATCGTTTTGATTAAGATATCAGAACAATGACATCCTCATCGGAAGCAAACTGGTCACCTATGACCATGACGATACCTTTGTGGATACAAAGAAACACCCAGACTCTGAAGCTCATTGTTAAGAAGAGACTTGAGACCTTTGAGCCCGATGACTCGTGCAACTATGCTGAGATCTTGTAGTCCATAGGTGCGATGTATCAAGGTAATGATGTTCTTTCTAGGACTCCTAAAGCTAGTAAAAGCTACAAGTTGAAGAACATTGTTTCACACATACAAACAGGAGAAGCAATATAGCGGTGTGAAGTCTTTCTACCTCCAGATTTCAACCAGCTTTTGGATCGATTAGCTCTTTGCAGAGCGTCTTACGAAGCTCGGAACCATAATGTAAAAAACGAGACCGTAGCAATCCTCGATGCTATGAAACGGCAAGGATGGATCAACAAAGCGGAGTACGAGACAGGGCATCGCAACATACTGTAAGAAAAGCATAGTGCAAACGATGATAAGCTATCGTCGGAAATACGTGTACGGCGGTCGAGGTCTTTCTGAGACTGACCAAATTACTTTGCCAGGTGCTCACTTTTTTATCTGCGAAAACGTTGGGGAGTAAGGCGCTGAATGCAGCAACTGATACTGCTGTGAAAGGTGTTAAAAAGGGGTGCTACCAAGGCTGTGGGTCATATAGTCAACAGATTGACTTCATCTTCGACAAGGAGTCAGATTCAACGATATCACCATAATCAGATTTGTACATCATTTCCGGGAGTGGCATTATAACTTCGTTCAACCCTATGAATAACTACACAATAACTGAAATAGTTGATATCAAAGAACATCTGGTCTTTGACAAAACTCTTCATAAGTACGAGTACCATGAATATGAACCCATCACGGGGTCGAGTCTGAACAGCTGTAGTGCGGAAGTGAGAATCAACATTAAAACTCAGGACCTTTTCACCCACTCGGCCTAGGGTTATCTGCTATTGGAAGAACGACTTCAAAAGAACGATTGACCAACCAACCAACCATGATGCCGATTTGATTACGCTTGTGAACAGCGCCGTCATATTATCTGTTCGAAACCTTCAGGTACAATCTTTCCGGATAGGCGACAGAGCTCGAGGCTCAAACACTCAGGGCTTGCTACGACCAGGTTTTGACTTTCGACCTACCCGAACAACTTTTCCAAGCCTCAAGATCTCAATCTGCTATGGTTCAAGGATTCATCTGGTGCAACTGTAGCTAAGAACATTGGATTCGCTGACAGGAGAGGTTATGTCAAAGCAAACCGGTCACCAAGGGTAGTTTTTTAGTAGCCATTCCACTGAAGCACATCTTCGGATTTGCACAGGATTACGACAAACTAGTGTACGGATTTAAGCTTACACTCTTTCAAGATACTGACAACGTGTTCAGAGTTGCTGATGTCAATCGTGTTGAGTAAAGTCCCTTGTACAAAACGATCGAGAACAAGTTCAAGCTAGATATCGGTTACCGCATAATACAGTTCGAATCCATAGCCGTTCCGGAGAACACGACCTTCAGTCGGGGGTTGGCCACTATCAGTAGTCCCGAAAAGCCTTGATGGGTCATCGTAGCGTTGCAGAAGAACAAACGTTATGATAAGACTGCAAACCCGCCATCTTCGACCGCGTTCTACCTCGAGTTGAACGCACAGAGGTAACCTGTTGAGGACTACAACAATATTTTTACTCAACAGAGTGGCTAGAGTACAAAGAAGCGGAAGAATACAGGGGAAAAATCTTCATCATGGATCATCTCATCTGCAATCCCAACATAACTCCTGCTGATTTCTCAGATCTGCACCCACTGTTTGTGTTCGATGTCAGTAAACAGTGAGAAGCTCAACGGTTCAACTGGCTGAAATGTTCCAGCTTACACTTAAGCCTTTGTTCTTGTCATCTCAGATACGGTTCCAGTCTGATGGAAGAAAAATGAGTGTCGTATTCTAACCCCTTCAATGGATGAACAAGATGAATACACAGTCCCATACAGCAATGAACGACCAGCTATTTCGTAACTACAAGCTAGCTGCAAGACGCTGATAAAAATGAGTGCACAAGATCTACTGCAACGAATCACTGACAACACCAACTCAAAACAAGGATTCTCCTTCATCGTCTCTGGAAAAATGGCCTTAGTCAACCTGGAAACGTCCATCCATGTAATAAATTTATTCGATACTCACTCGATGAGGTTCTTGCAGTATCAAAGACATCAACATTGAGGCTCAGCGACAACTACGACTTAACATAAACAAAGCTAAAATCCTCATCGGTGCTAATACGAGTACTTTGAGGGCAACTCTGACCTAAGACGAAAACTATCACGTGGACTTTGATGTCAGATTAATCTATTGCCGTAACAATGATTTTCTTTGTATTAATGTAAACCAAATAAATAATTATGTGCATAACTAATCGAATTACGCATACACGTAATGTGATTGCGGTATATGCACAACTACTTTGGTATGTATATAATTTAAATTAAAAATGATTTATATAATTACTTAGGTATATACTTAATTTGAATTATGTATATACATAAATCTTTATATATTTACATAATTAATATTTTTGACTATGATTCCGCTCCATAATGGGAGATATTGTAGCTGCCAATGGGCTTAACTAATTTTGATCTTAAATTAGTCGAAACGGATTCTGAAATTAAAGCAACAATTATTGAGAGTAAAGATAAAATTTGTATACAATTATTACACTGTAGAGTGTTACGGAGTGATATGAAAAATGTAGACATTTGTTATATCCCATGCCCATCGAATGCCAATTCCATGTTTTATTCAGCTGATACCTTCTTCTGATTTAGGGCACATCAACAGTCGTATCTTTCGATGTCGTCGTTTAGCCTTTTTCTGAAAAATTGAAAGTTTCTTAGGGGGACAGAAAAAAAAACATCAAAAATTTTTCATCTGACACAACTTTACCATTGATATAAGGAATGAAAATAATTGAAATCACCACAGTAATTCCAGCATGGATATGCCTGGACACAGGAAAACTCTGTATAAAACTCTTAACTGTGTTGAAATTTTCAAGAAAAATTGAAACAACTTCTGTTGAAGAAAGAATCGCATAATTGGAGAGAACATGATTGCATACGTTTATGATTTCTACAAAGCTCCTA
>JAOXYJ010056842.1:0-11949 GCA_028566555.1 Lithophaga nigra
AATAAGCATTAAAAATATCTGTACCCTGGTGATAATCAGCACGACTCAATAATTGAAACGGCATAGTTTATAAGCTATTTAGAAATTTTCAAAATCTTCCTCAATTTAATCACCAGGTTCACGTAAAATTCAAATGAACCAAGTTATGTTCAAAGTTAAACGCTTAAAATCTAATACAACTTGTGTCCAAAGTTAGAGCCTGACTACTAAAATGTAGCCTCATTTACCATTTGTTTTGTTCAATGAAAAATTACCAGACGGTTTTATTATTATTTTAAAAATGTTTTTATTCATTCTCCAAGTGTATGAATAAATTGCTCAATCTCCAAGTATCTCAGTATATTTTTTCTTGTGAACTGATGTCTTATGAGATTCAGATGTTTACAAGAAGTAAAAAGTTAACTTCACATTTATGCCTTATTAATCAGTTTCATTATCACAGCTATTGTGTAGCCCTTTTAAAGCCTTACCATACCAAGTACAACATTTATACACATAATTTGAGATCATTTAACTGTAAAAATAACTTAAACAAGTAAAACAATGATGGTGAAATGACAAATAGATTGACAACTGTTATAATATTTACTAATAATTGATATAGACTTTACATCCGTCAGGTAATTTGTCTGCACTGCTTAACACCCAATGTAACTCTGTATAATGTAATCTGATGCTCTTTGTTTTAATCATATATTTTTTGAAATTATAATGTAGTATGCAAGTGGCAGTTGTGTTTTTATTTCGGCCGATATTGATTATTTGCACACATAATTTAAGAGATCATTGAACTGTGAAAAAAAAACAATAAATTGTGAAATGACGAATAGATTGATAACTGTTATAATATTAGAACACATGCATTACTAATTTGAAACAGACTTTAAATCGGTGTGGTTATTTGTCTGCACTGTATAACACCTTCTGTATCTGTGTGTACCGTAATCTGATGCTCTTTGTTTTAATCGTATATTTTTAGAATTGGAATGCAAATAGATCTAGCAGTTGTGTTTTTATTTTGGCCGATATTATAGATCTATATGCTTTATTAAAGATCTTTCACAATAACAATAGGTCTGAAACAAACACAAATCACAGACAAATAAAGTGCGCAATATTTATTGTAGGTGATCGGAAACAAATGAAACCACAAGCAAAATATGTACCTCGTGTAACGGGGTTTTGTCGACTTACAAACACATACAAATCTGTTGAAAAAAAAATCAAATGGATTCGTGAAATATAAACATAAATTATTTTGAACATTTTCTGTACATATTATTGTTCATTATTTGATCTTCGTAACATATGCTTCTTCTCGTCCTGGTTCAGAGTGGTGTTGTTTTTTCTGTATACAAGTCATGCGGAAACGACACGTAATAATACTACGCCCATATCAAAAATATTTTTCAAAATATAAAATGTTACATTTTCAACATCAGTTAAACTTCATAAATGACAAAATGCATATATTTCATTTTAGTAGTCCAATAAGATTTGCGAAATTCAACAAAAACGCTTAGCACTTTTCTTTATGCGTACGAATACAAAAAGACAAGGTGTGGTTAGTGAGCCACAAAGGACATTACAGAGTTGCGTCCCCTGACAGGTATCGTACCTATAGCCTGGATTTAACGCCAAAGGCGTTAGCCCGGCTAAAAATCACTATAACAAGTTCAGCGAACTCTACCGCTACTTATCAGTTGTAATACAAAGACGACATATTAAGCAGAAGCATTAGGTATGTATTCTATGCAAGAACGAGGAAATGCCGATAGGAAAACAAGAATTATTTTTTTCATAAGTCTTGAACTGTAAGAATCTCCCTAGATAAATCCTAGTATGAATCGGATATCAGATAGTGCCATGGTAGTAATATTAATAGTTTGATATTTACTGAGATAGATGAGATATAAGTACTTATTGATGTTGACTAACAACACATCGGCTATGTGTTTGAAAGCAACGTCCTGCGATACACGCTTTTTTGACTCACCTAGTCCGATTGACCATGTGAGCTATTGACCTCACTTGTCGTCCGTTGTTAGCATTTTTAATTTCAATGTTTCCTTCGGAAACCACTACGCCGAATAAACCAATCTTAGCACTTATGTCTATTTAGAGGATCTCTTTAAAATATATGGTATTCATTTCGATCAGAAGTTCATCACGGCAGCCAGGGCCAATTAAGTGTTGTTATTGGCTGAAATTTCACACTTCTTACAGAAACTACACGACCGATGGAATTGTTTTATGGTATGAATGATCCCTGGGTAGTTCCCTACCCAAATTGTGTTTTCTTGCCGATCCAAAATCCAAGATAATTGCAAAGTTTAAAATTGGTCGCTATGGGAATGCATTTGAATATCTTGGAAACGACTAGTAAGACATTTGAAGTTTTACATATCCATGAACGATTAATTGGAAGTTTTCTTTACCAAAATAATGTTTTTGATGCCGATCGGAAATATTGACGGCCATTACCATAGAATATAGTTTAACATTAGACTCAATGGGAAATACACTTAAATACCTTTTTTATTAGAAACGACTAATACCGTTGACGCAAAACATATCCATAAATGGTCATTGGAAGACGTTTTATCAAAACCCTCTTTTAGTTGTTGTTCGAATTACATAATGGGTGTCATCGTGGAACAATTTAACATTGAACCCTAACTGGAATACACTTCAAGGTCTTGTTCTTGGAAACAACTAAACAGTTGAAGAGAAACATGTCCATGAATGATTATTGGAAGGTCCTTTACCAAAACTCTGTTCTTGGTACATGTCGGAATTCCAAGGTGACTTCCACAAAAATATTGAAGCGAAACAGGCGATTGAATGATCAATGGAAGGACCGCTACCAGCACTACGTTTTTTAGTGCCGAACAGAACACCAACATGGCCGCCACTGTGGAACATACTTTAACTTTGGACCCTCTGCGAAATACACTTGAGGGATCTTCTTGGAAACGACTGAGACAGCTAACCAAAGCTTTCAAAAACGTTCACCGAATGGTTTTGTTTCACCAGAGAGCGAATATCGCGGAAAACGATTCATAAGACTTAGTATGCTTTTATCGTTAACTTTGCGTCAACATTTTGTGATTTGCTCCGTTTCCCAGTAACCATACATTATACAGCAATCATACTTGGTCCATCGATTCATCGGAGAGTACATGTTAACCATGACCACCGTAACCAGACCTTGACTTCATTTTCATAGTGCACTGAGTTTGTTAATTTTACGTCAAATTTTGTGACTTGCTCTGTCTCTCAGTTTCTGTTCATCATAGAGCAAATATGTTAGGTCCAAACATTCATCAGGTGATGTACATGTTATCTTGAAACATATCACATGATATTTACCTCATTTTCAGGGTTCACTGATTTTGGTAGATTAACGTCAATTTTTTCTTATCAGCTCCGTTTCTCAGTATTATGACTATTCCCAGATGTGACACGAAATCGCACGACGGGTGATGCTACCATAGCAGGAATATGCTTACCCTGTCGACGTACTTGGTCTCACTCCTGGGGATTTGCTGTTTGATTCGTGGATCAATGAGTCTCGATCTCTGGATGGTATCTATTATTTTCTTTTCAGTAATCATACATTATAGCACAACCATTTGCTCTATATATTTATCACGGGATGTACATGTCAGCCAAATGTTTTCTTACCTTGACTTTGTCCAGTGACTTTGTTAAATTTATATAAAAATTTTGTCATTTGTTCTTTTTCTCAGTGCATGTAAGAGGATCATATGTAATAAAAGGCAAAACTAGGATTTCGGGTTCAGAATAATATCTCATTTTGTATTTTTCTATTTAGCGATAGAATTGTAAAAACATTGTAGAAAGAGATTGGATGTAGATTTTCTCTGGGTCATTAGATGAGGGATTGAAAGATGAAATTGTCAGAAAAGGAGAGGAAACAACGTTTGTGTTTGAGGGAGGATTGAAGAGGTTTAGATACGCATATTAGATTTGTCAAAAATATATACACATGAAACGGTATCAATTTATTTGGATATTTTGTGTAGAAAGATGTTGTTTAATGAACAAATATTTGAGTAAATTTCTTACTTATAAATGGCATGTGAATAATAGTTGTGTTTAGGGAATTGTATCTCATTTAAAACGGTATAAGTGCGTACATTTACCACAGTTACAGTGCTATCAAAAGCAAATTTTACTGCAGTAAAGAAACAAACCTTAAGTTTTCTTGTTGTGTCTTTTATGTTTGTCTGTTTGTATTTGTCTTAATCCGGATTTTATCTGCGTCCCTTGATTGATGATTTTTGGAATTCAACCTTCGGTTTTCTTACCCTTTCATTCTGATATAAGCAAAATTACTTTTAAATTGTTAATGGACTTTATTACGCAGGAACACACTAAGACAAGCTAGAGGTTCAACTAAGCCAGTATCGTTCATCTACTTCTAAACCGACCAATTCTAGGTCATTGCCAGAAGAATATTGCAGGTGCATTTCTCATAGAATGCAACCTTAAACTATGTTCCTCGATAGCGATCATCTTGGAATTTCAACGTGCACCAAAGACACAGTTTTGTTAAGGAATCTTCCAATAAGGATTCATGGAAATGTTTAGCTTCAACTGTCATATTTTTTGTCAAGAAGATTTTCATGTGTGTTTTCTGTAATGTCAAATGTTAAAGTATGTTCCGAAGCGGGGTCATCTTGGAATTCCAATCGACATCAAAAACAATTTTGGTAGAAGATCTTCTAGTGAACATTTATCGCCTTGTTCAACTGTCGAAGTTGTTTCCAAGAAGTGATTTTCCAGAGATTTCAACAATAAACTATCTTCCACGGTGGCAATTATCTTGGAAATCCTATTCGCAACAAAAATACACTTTTGGTGAAGGATATTCCAGTGTTCATTTATGGATATGTATTGCTTCAACTGTCATAGTCGTGTCCAAGGAGAAGATCTTCAAGATTTCCCATACGGTTTGATGTAAAACTATGTTCTACGGGGACAGCCATCTTGGAATTCCGATCGGTATCAAAACTAGGTGTTTTGGCAGATGACCTTCAATTGAATATTTATTGAAATGTTTCCCTTTAACTGTCAAAGACAAAGAAGATATTCAGTTGTATTTTGCATTAAACTATGTTACACGGTGGCGGCTATCTTTGAATTCCGTTCGTCATAAAAATACAATTTCGATAGAGGACCTTCCAATGAACATACATGATATGTATTACTTCAATTGCTGTAGTCGTTTCCAAGGAAAAGATCTTCAAGTGCATTTTCCATAGAGTCCAGTGTGAAACTATGTTCCGCGGTGGCGGCCATCCTGGAATTCCGATTGGTACCAAAAAGAAAGCGGACCTTCCAATGAACATTTATGGTCATGTTTAGATGCACTGTCTGAGTCGTTTCCAAGAAGACTATCTTTAAGTGTATTTCCTATAGGGTCCATTGTTAAACTATGTTCTACGGTGGCGGCAATCTTGGGATTCCGATCGGCAGCAAAAACACGGTTTTGGTAGAGGATTTATGGATATGTTTAGCTCCAACTGACATAGTTGTGTTGAAGAAACAGATCTTTACATGTATTCCCAATAGGGTCCAATGTTTAACTACGTTCCATGACGGGCCTCTTGGCATCAAGACAGCGTTTTGGTCAAAGAACTTCAAATGAAATTTATGAATATATTAGCTTAAACTGTCAGTCGTATCCAAGGAGAGAATCTTCAGGTGTATATCCCTATGGATCAATGTTAAACTTTGTCGAGCGGTGGAGGCCATCTTGGATTTTGGACCAGCACCCAAAACACGATTTCAGTAGGAGACAAGCCAAGAATTATTCACACTATAACAACACCACTGGAAGTGTAGATTCTGATTAGAAGATCTTTGAAATTTCAGCCAATTTAAACAACCTATTTGCCCTGGCCGAATTTCCGATCTGAACGAAAATCTTTTTATAAATGGTCGTCTTATTCACATCCCTGCCAAGATTGTTTGCATTTTGAGGGGCGGTTTCCGAGGAGAAGATTTAAATGTGAAAATCCAACGACGGACAGCAGGTGATGTTAATAGCTTGCATGGTCCTTGGACCAGATGAGCTCAATATTATATCAGTGTTTCGACTTATTATTCCGAGATCTCCATTGACTAATATGTAAGTTCGAAGAAAACAAAGGGCAACCATAAACCGTAAATCGAAAAGAACATAGCAACGTTTGGCCAACTCAAACACACAAAGACAAACACTGATTACAACACAACGTAGAAACCTAAAGACGGAGCAACACAAACCCCACTATGTAATTTCGATTGATTATTTCGAGATCTCGATATACTGCATGCATATCATTATTCGATTAAATATATCGAGATCTCAATTTACTATTCTGAGATCTACATTATTATTTAAGGCCAATCATGCATCCTGGTACCGCGAGAATTGTGCAAAAGTCTGATGAAATGTCACACTCAGTCGATGTATTAAATGATTCGGAGATTGACCAGCAGTTTTTTAGGTGCTTGATTAAGAAGTACGCCCTATCAAAGAAGTATATTCTAGTACCTTAGTTAAAATAATTTTATATGGGAAATTGCTTGAAATTGCAAAATTTTGAAAAATAAATCTAATAGCTAGTAAATAGAAATTATGAAAATATAAATTTCTAATAATTGAAATTGATATCAAGAAAAAATTAGGTTTCTATGCTTTTAGCTTACTATGTTACAATAAATGCAAATTAAAGATTTTTAGAGCAATTACCGCCCTCTATAAAAACAAATTTTCGCAGTTGTCCTAATAATTTATTTTGTATTTTAAAATATCTTATGCAAAATGTTTATAAATTGTATGATCAAAATGACCACTGCACTAACATTAACACAAAGACAAAGATGGCTGAAGGGATTTTGAAGGGTTGCGTCTCCATAAATACTTTCTAGACTTGACTTAATAATTAATAGACTTTAAGTAGACAACTAAAATCATAGGCTTTTTTCACTGTAGAAAGTTTATCAAAGCACCATATTCACTTAAAATATCTCCAAATCTATCAAGTTTATATTTTCCGTCATAGAAGATAGAAATATATGAGAAAACGCGAAAGGTCAGTTAATTATATCTATCGAGGTCTTTTTGTGCCAATATAAAATCAAAGATCACAGTCGCAGATCACAAATTTAAGGCTGTCTTATACAAGAAAACTACATAATATGTATTCAACCAAAACTGTATATGACCAATCATTTTAAAAGTACATTTTGTATTTTGAAACGTTATGATGAAGATATTTTAAAAGAGGGTAAAAGATCGGTATTCGATGACATATATAAATATATTTTTTTTAGTTTTGTTTTAATATACTTTAATGCTCCATTGTTTTCGACTTAATTAATATCTGACAAACTGATTTTCCTAAGCAAGCTATGTCGAGCAGGGGAAAGTCTGTTCTGATGCTATAGAATGTGAAAATCATTTTCTTTCTGATATGTAGAGCTTAAAATTTCCAGGTGTGATATATGCATGTTGATTCTAACCGGGTATACCTATCTTAATCTTTTTTTTCATCGCCGCACTTTCTAAAGAACATTCGGGCATATTGTAATGGACCCATCCGTCCGTCCGTCCGTTAGCAAACCTTGTCAAAATATGTTTTAATTTTATTGTGTTCTTTATTCTCCGACCAGTATGCAGATGCATATAGAACAAAGACACTTTTGTGTTTGATACCTACTTTATCAGATTGAATATCATCCATGTACGGACGAGTCTAAATCAAACCGTAAAGGTAGCATCGTAAAATTGGCAGGGTCCATTCCCCAATTATTTAAGGTACGGATGGGTTCATTTGGCTGTTTGTAGCAGTTGTTTTATATTCTACCCAATTAGAACGCATAATTGACCTTAAGTAATAAACCGAGATCTCCGAATAATTATATCGATATAACGATATAATAAATCGAGATCTCGGAAAAATATATCGAGATAATGAAATAACTGTTTTTTTAGTGTTGCCCCTCAGGGACCGTACTTTATTTTCTGTCAGCTGTTAATGAGTCTCTATTTCAAACAATACAGGAAAATTGGATATGCCTTCAAAATAATTTGCTAAAAAATGAATCTGCTTGATTTTATTTTTTCATTTGTTTCAGCATTTGAATGCGACATCTGCTATAAAATATTTAAGAAGAAAGGTGGCCTTTCCATGCATTTAAAAAGTCATCTAACGAGTGAGTAATTTACTGATACATTTTAGAAATGATCATGTCCATTTAGTAAGCAAGTCTATAATGCATAAGATGACAAATTTTAATAACTCAATCCATAACTGTACAATTAGTCTTACCTCTTACGACCTTTAGTGAAATGGTACCCTGGCCTCGGATTGCTCGAAATTGGGTAAAATCTATTTTATTCAGGACTACTGAGCTGAATGAATCCAAACTTGGTACATACTGCCCTTGGATAGTTTTCTTTCAAAATCGTATCCGACAGATTAGTCGGTCATTCCTGAAGGCGGCGTCCACGGGATATAATGTGACATACGACCCTGTGGGAAAATTTTAAAAATATTCTTCAGAACCATGAGTCAAATTTGGTTCATATAGTCCTTGGATGGTTTTCTTTCGAAGGCATGTCCTACATGTCAGTCCGTCTTCCAACATTGATGTATTGATTGCATATTTTGTTTATATCGCTATTTCGAATTATTTGAATACCATTGGCAGCGTCTATGTCTGTGACCACGTCTGCTTTTATGTCCAAGTTCCGATTTACACAAAAACTAAGATAAAATTATACATGTTTTATTAGATGCACGTTGAAAGTGTGTCTGATATACATCTAAACTAAGATGACCTTGAGCTCAAGGTCGCGTCATGCTTTACTTGAGGAAATATGATTAGGTAAATTTTTGTTTAATTTTATACAAAGTAGTTACTGCGATATAGTCTTAAACCTTGATGAGATGCACAACATCCAACTAAATTTCGATGACCTTCACCCTAGGTCACATACACTGTGACGAAGTATATGTGCATACAAATTTTTGTGTCTAAGTGTAATTTTGTTCAAGAATATTGTATTTAAACCTGATGTGGAGAAACAAGTTGATGATGCAACCAACATCCAGCTTAATTAAGATGACCTTTATACCAAGGTCATATACTTAAAAAATAATATTTGGGTAAAATTTTGTGAAAGTTTTATTTTCGTTTAAAAAACATAGTAATTAAATTTATATGAGGTAGATGTTGGTGGTGCACATACCATCCAGCTAAATTTAGATGACTTTGACCTCAAGGTCACTTAAAAATATATCTGGGTAAAATTTTATGTCAGAGTTTCATTTTGTTCTAAGAATATTGTAATGAAACTTCATATGGAGATAGATGTTGATCATGCGAACGACATCCAGCTGAACTTAGGTTACGTTAACCTCACTGTGAGAAACATTTGTTTGAAAATTTATGTTAAAGTTTCATTTTCTTAAAGAATATAATAATGAAACTTTACACAGAGATATACTTTGACGATGCGTATTAAACAATCTATGATACCAAATTTAGTGCGGAATATGCGCATTTCGACAAACAATGTCTCGTCAGTTGTGCTCGAGGACTAAAATATGGAAAACCAAAACATCATCGATAAGGTTGTAGAACAGAAATAAATGCCAAAACAACCAAAATGTTAAAGCCAAAAACCAGCTAAGGACAGAGCTACGCACGAGGGAGATACTCCTTAGTTTCCTAACATTTTATACATTTTAATATGGTCAATTTAAAATTGCATGCATCAATTAAATTTAGATGACATTGAGCTAAAAGTCACCCACAATACAGTTGGGCTCAATTTTTATGTAAAAGTATCATTTGCTTAAAAAGTATTGTAATGAAACTAGATGTTGAGGCACATGTTGATGGGTATATTATTCAGCACATTTAGATGACCTCAACCTCAAAATCACATTCAATATATTTGGGTAAAACTTTATGTCAGTTTATTTTATTCAAAGAATAAGTTATTAAACTTCATATGGACACTACGCATGATGATGATGCACAAATCTGGCGACATTTCGATGACCTTGTCATAATGGTCACACTCTTAAGAAATATATTTGGGAAAATTTATTTTAAAGTTTCATTTTTTCAAAGAATTCTATGTAGGAAATATTATCATACGTACCACTGAGTCATTTTTGATGACTTTGACCTTTAAAAACAGAAATTGGAGAAGACGAAATTTGTAATCGATGATTATACCTGTGCTAACGACACTTTCAGCGACTTTTCAGCTGACATCGTGGCGTTCAGCTTTAATGGGGACAAACCGGAGTATCCTTTGAGAATACAGAACTTCGGCTGGAAAATTTGCAATCTTTGTCAGTTAAAGTTGGAGTTGAACAGACCTCGCAACGAGCGAGGCTCGAACTCACAACCAGTGTTGACATGCCGGTAATCAATAGTAGAGATGACTAACTGTCTAGACCACTATTTCCTATCAGCGAAGATAGCTACCATCGAGGGACATACTTTAAACAAAGACTCTATTGGAAAAGCACATAAGATCTTCTAGTTAAACATAACTGAGTCAATTAAACCAGAACAGTTCATAAATGATCACTGGATGGTCAATTATAAAGTTTGTCCTTTTCATGCCAATGGGAATTACAACATGGCCATAACTGAGACTCAAAGTTTAACTTTCGATATATGAGAGACGTGCCTAGGAGTCTTTTTGGAAGAAACAAGGAGAGTCTATGTCGAAGAAACCAACTACTGAAAAAATGCACCAGAAAAAGTCCATAAAATAATAGCCAAATCTAGCTAAAGATACCTATGCAAGATAAACCTCAGTTTTACAAATTCTATAAGATTTTATATCCGCAAAATTTGATAGTGGTATCAAAGCAGCATCAATAAAAACTGTTGTCATGTCAGCTCCGAAGTACTGACTACTGGGCTTGTGATACCCTCGGGTATACTGGAAGCTCCTCTTCTTGAAAACAGGTGAGACAAATAGATGTCAACTGTTTATGATTTATAATTGGATTGCGTATGCCATGCTAGTTTGATTCAAAGAAACCTACCACAGGCGAACTTAGTACATCATTTAAATCTATAGGAAATGTGATGTTACTCCCATTTTTTGTGCAGTTTGTTTTGTCCTAGCCTTAGTTTTGGGGTGTTGTGTGCTTGCTTCCTTGTTTATATTTGTTTGATTCTTTATGATTGTTGTCTTATGTTTTGAGTTTCTGTGTTGATAACGGTCTTATCGTGCACTCTGGATAGATGATTGAGTGAACTTCGGTAACAATCTCATTCTATTTTATGCTTACAGATTTTCTTTCATAAACAGCTGAGAAAATAGTCTAAAACTGTTCATGATTGATTATTTCGTCAAATCTGTGCTTTTTTCTTTTTTTTCTTTTTTTTTTCAATTTGATTTGTGAAATCGTAATCGCTGAGAAAGATTGTTTTCATTGGAGTCGATGGAGAATTATGCTTAGAGATTTTTCCTGAAAACAGCTGAACAACTGAGACATTTAAATGGAAAGTGTTCATGATTGATATCTGAATCTTTTTAACAAATTTTATGCTGTTAATGCCGATATGCCCCAACACAATAGAACATAGTATAGCAATGTACCCTATGGAAAATATGCAGATAAATCATCTCAGAAACAAATTAGAATGATTGTGGGTGCACGGTGTTCAGTCTATTCCAAGGTAACCAATAAAGTCTAAGATGAACCTTTAGTTTTGTAATATTTATTTTATGAAAAGTACTGAATCTGCTAGTCAAAATTTAAGAACGGTAGTTTTGTATTTGCTACCACCGGATCGATACCACTGCAAATGTACTGTTAGGGTATCACCAGCCAAGTAGTCAGTACTTCAGTGGTGTCATGACATCAGTTTTTACTGATGATGCTTTGATAA
>JAOXYJ010056949.1:0-11948 GCA_028566555.1 Lithophaga nigra
TAGCTGACCAGACCAGACCAACATATAAGTCTGCTTTTCACGGCAGACCAGACTAGACCTGATCAACATCTGAAAAATACGAAATTCTGACAAAGAGTTTAAAAAACTTCATTAAATATGTTTGTTTTTTGAAATTTTTTTGAAATTATTTTCTGTTCATCATATTTCTATTTCTTTCAATTTAAAAACGAGCTCAGTTGTAAATACATTTTCTTATGGCATGCGAAAGTCACAAGAATGCGAGAAACCTGTACAAAGTAGTGTCTAGACAGGATACTACGTTGCTCGCAAGGAATATTCATTATTTGAACGTGAAACCTAGTATCTGGCGAGGATATTATATATCCCAAACGAAAAACCTCTAGTATCTCGACGAGTTTATGAGAATTCGTCATATTGCAGTTAACAGAGACAACCCGGTTTCTACCTTCCAGAGAATGAACAGGAATAAATATCAAACTAATATCATAAAAGTAACAAAACTCGAGATACCTATTTTCTCGACAAGATACGATATATCCCGCATATTGAGGGTCTAGATACGTAACTACAACTACTGGAAATATCCGTATCTGTATTTGTATCTGTTACGTTGTAGGTACCAATTCTGGCTTTTATACAACAGCATGAGAGAGCGCCACTCGTGGTCTTATTGGCGGTGGTTCCTCCAGGGAGTCCACTTGCACGTCGACTAATTAGTTCATGGGCAATATAATCATAATGTCGGAGACATATTTCTCTGATATCGTGAATTGTCCCGTGTAAAATCACCTCGTAACTGCTTCAACACTCTAAATCACAAAATTACATATACATTATTAGCAGAAACTGTAATAAATTATGTGTTTAATTGTGAAAATTTAATCAAACTCGGACCAGAAATACATTCAGGATATTTCTTTTGAAAAAAAGATCACATTCTGGGTTACAGTCACATGTTTTGTTCTTTTATTCGTGGCCAGTCTGTGGTTAGGGCTAAAGTAAGTCATATTCTGGGCAATGGCCACATATTTGTCCTTTTATATCTGACTGGTCTGCGGTCAGAGCTACAATAAGTCACATTTTGGGTAACGGTCACATATTTTGTCTTTTTATATATGACCGGTCTGCAGTCAGGGCTAAAATAAGTCCCATTCTGAGTAGCGGTCACATATTTTGTCCTTTCATATATGATCAGTCTGCAATCAGTGCTAAAATAATTCACATTCTGGGTAACTGTCACATATTTGGTGCTATTATGTATGACTGGTCTCAGGTCAGGACTGAAATAAGTCACATTCTGGGTAACGGTCACTTATTTTGTCCTTTTATATATGGCCGGTCTGCAGTCAGGGCTAAAATAAGTCCAATTCTGGGTAACGGTCTATATTTTGTCCTTTTATCCAAGACCGGTCTGCAGCCAGGGCTAAAATAATTCACATTCTGGGTAACGGTTACATTTTTTGTCCTTTATCCATGACCGTCTGTGGTTAGAGCTAATAAAAGTCATATTTTGGGTAACGGTCACATATTTTGTCCTTTTATCTATGACTGGTCTGGAGTTAGGGATTAAATAAGTGACATTCTGGGTAATGGTCACATATTTTCTGCTATTATGTATGTCACATTAAAAAAATCGCACCAACAGAATTTTATTGAAATTCACACTGCCTTAAGTATGGTCAAAGTGAGTAAAAAAATCAAATGTGATAAAAAATTGATCAGTGCTATCAAATAAATTGTCACAACATGTACATATACGCACTGGCTTTATATACCAAAGAAGCGCTTATATCACGGTCAATAGGATTACACCACTAGAGCACAAGATGTCTACAGATCCATAATGTTCCCTGCTGCAGTTTCAGGACAGCATCTGTAAAAAGAGGTGTTCACAAGAATATACAAGAACCAGTCGTAAACCCATACCATGCAAGATCAGACCACAACTAGGCGAGACAAAACCAGATACTGATCAGGACCACACAAATTTTAAGAAAAGCGTCTAAATTGATGTACATCAATTCATATCACAGAAACCCATCTTCATTTCTTTCATGTATTTTGAAATTTACAATATTAAGTGTGGGGGTAAAGGTTGGGTGGGATACATAACCATGGTGAATATGTATGCAAATCTGTACCCAAGAATTTTGTCCACCTTATGGCCACTGTTCAAAAACAGCCCATGCAGTCCATTTTGGCATGCCGCTGAATTTTCTTCAATTTTAGCCAGTAATTTTAAAAAGATCCCTCTATTTAAACTTAATGCACTATTTTCTTGCATATAGGGTAGGAATACACACATAAAATTGAAAATGAGGAATCAGTTATTGAATACTTTGGGTTTTACAACATTGGACGTGAAAAAGGGGGAGGGTGATAAAATTTCTAAAAAGAAAACTTTGAAAGTGCCAAATTTGGGAAGAAATGATCTAATACTTACTTATTTAGTCATTTTGAGATGTTTTCTGCCAATCACAAGTTCTCATTGTTCATTTTCAGAATTTGTCATATCCAGCTTCTATAGGTCCCAGAACACATACAGTTTACTCTTCTTTGTTCATTATAACATAATGTCACATGAACAAAATTGCACCAGCGGATTTTAATGAATTTCACACAGCCTAAATTATGGTGCAAGTGTGTAAAAATATAATAAAAAGGCAGAAAAATTGACCATTGCTATCTCATATGACTGCTCACAACTGTACATGTACATGTACGCACTGGTATGGTTAAACCCAGAGACCTTCCGAAAACAGGAATTGTTACCTTTTTGTCCTTCACCAAATAACCACTTCATAATAATATTTTTCTTTCAAATTTATTTTTTAAAAATCATTTCTACCGTCTTATTTCCAAAACACCCTAAAAACAGTCAAAAGTGAAACCTTCGAACTTTGGTAGATATCTGAATACCAACACTCTTGAAACGAGACGAGCGGGATTCGAATCCGATGCACGATTGAAACGGTTTTCATCATTTACTAGTATTACTTATAAGTCCGATATGCCACACAGTTGCATGAAAAAATTAAATGGTAACGCCTGTCATTGAATTGTTGATAAAAACATCATACGTAAAAGCACGTGCACATGCTATGAAATTGTTCATTTAACACATATAAGTATGTATAATTATACTGAGAATTTTATATGTTTCATTTACAGCTACAACTACATTTCTCAGTTGTACAGGAAATATTACATTTGAACATGATTTGTAGTATGTGTACGATTCATATTGTATCCGTTATTACTCCTTAACAATTGTATTTACTTTCATTAACACTTCTCGCCTTTTTTTAGTTTTCACTTTTTCGACTTTTCAACTTTTCGGGGTTTCGCTTTTTCGACTTTTCGGGTTTTCCCTTTTTCCACTTTTCGACTTTTCGCTTTTTCGACATTTCGACTTTTCGGCTCGGAAGTTATGATACTGAACATGCGTTTAGGGATATTAGCCATTTCGGTATGTGTATAGAAAGATGTACTCATTGTATTCGTTTTAAAACCGTCCCCGTCATATAGTGTCATTGTTTGGTCAACAGAAAAGGCGTGACATTTTTTTAAAATATTTTTTGTTTTTAATTAATCGTCAGTTATTAATTTGACTTATTTATCATCGAAAATGCACTAAAAAATATCACATAACTACGACTTCTAAGTATTTTGTTGGGGGTGCTTTTTTCGAGGTCTGCGCTCTTGCTATATAAATAGATTTTCCTCCGTTGAAATAGTGGTGAAAGGTAAGAAACGGGATTTAAACAACAAAAAATTAAAAGATTGAAGTTTAGAGACGGAGCAAAAATAGAAAGAAGTGGATAACCCATATCACGAAGTTTTGAAGCAACTGGTGTTTGCTTCTCCTCCACTGGGCAGGCAGCAATAGAGTACTAACACCAACTGGTGTGCTCTGGGCTTAGTACTTTGACCTGTGATCCTAAACACTTTTGCTTCAATATGCTAGCCGTATAAAAATCCAGCTATGCTTCCTAGTCTAGTACAAAACAGGCGTTATATCATTTTATTTTTTATACATTTTGTTTCCTTACAGGACGGATTATAATGTAAAAATTTATTCACGCGCAAAATTGTAAAGTTTGCCGGGAGTTTCGTCCATGGGAAGCATAACTTTTAAAGATGAATAAATCTTCATGGCTCCGAACTGCAATAAAAGTACAAGTTTCATTCAAGCTGCCAATGTATATGCTTTTAAAAGGAAAAGGTGACATCAGATGAAAATGTGATGTTCTGTTCAGAGTTTAAATTGTTTCAAAATTTGTATAAAGTGGAAACTTGTTCTCGCTATGAAATAGTTAAAAACTTGATTACGTGGCGTTTAATAACCATTATTCATCCATTTTTTTTTGTTTGAACGTTACAACTTTTGTCATATAAGGGACATTAAGACTGGCGCAATGAACGGGGAAAGAAATGCTCACTCTTCTGGATTACAGGTACCTTTTTTGACCACACAATGCTCTTGAAAAATCTGTTCGTATTACTTCAACTGCAAAATTTTCTTTATGTTGTTACATGTACTTGAGGATTATAGGATTTCGCCTTTTCAGTTTATACTAATGAGAATGTTGAAATTAACATCCCAGATCTTCAGATATTGTTACTTTTATAACGTGTCCGGCTTTCTGTTTGGTCAATTTCTGTTTTCACAGAATCTGAGATGTTTCGGCATCAATTTTAATACAACATAAACTTCCAGCTGTAAAATAACTCTACAAAAACAATCTTGAAACGAAACACGTATCGAAGCTTCAATTATAATACTTAATCCCAGAAGACTGAAATGTAATCTAAGATCAACGAATTTTAACCAAAACAAAATCTGAAATAAATTGTTGACGCTCGAAATCAACCAACCTAAACGCAAACCTTAAATCAAGCCATAATTTATGAAAAACGGTTCCGTTCTAATTTCCTCAAACAACGAGATACAAACAGTCAATCCAAAGTTAAACAATGTTAAACTCTAAAAACCCTTACTTCGGAGAATATAAACTTAAGACGGCTACGTCTCAGAAACAAGTCACCAGACAATTACAAACTAATAGCGTAGCTTGACCATTTTTCTTTTTCTAGTGAGGCAAACAGCAGAACCAATCATTCAAAGGTAAAAATCTTCCCCATCCCGAAAAGAAAAGGAAAGTAATCATCTTTCTTCATTTGTACAGCCATTGACGGCCATCAATAGGGGTTAATAAAGGTCCCATACCAAAATTGCTTTGTCAAAGTAGTTAAGAATTCGTTTAAGTTCTCTTTGCATGAATAAAGAGCCAGATCAACTAGTCAAGCTTGTGTCATTGTAGATCTTCTCCAGTGTACTGTGAGGGGTCTAGGTGACCGAGTGGTAAATATCGCTTTAAATCTCTTTCGGATCTTAGTAGACTTTTCTTACTGTAATTTTGGCGAAATAGAATCATTAACGCACTTTTTTCAGTGTCAAAGATATTTTGTCATTAGACAAAATCTTATTGCATCCCTAGATGTGAATCCTGAAATTAACACAGATTTATTTATTTTTGGCTCTGAAAATCTGACTTGTTTAACTGATTACAAACATTCATTATTAAGAGTAAAAGATTAACATCTTAGATAAATGACCACACAAACTTAACCTTTCACTCTAAATGTCCTATTTTTATTGATATTTACAATCTCTTCTTGAAGTTTCACTTCTCATGCAATTAAATTTTTATATGTGTGTATGTATGAGTTCATATTTTTTGTATACAGTTATAGAGCATGTTAAATACTTGTCAGTTATTTGTCATCAATACCTAAGGAGACAGATTTACATAGACACTAGTGTTTGTTTCTGAATCCTTTTAAATATAATATGCTCTGTTTGTAATTAATATATGCGTGTGTTCTTTATTTAAACTAAAGATCGCTGACTCAAAACTACAGGCTTAACACCGCTGTCGGAGGTTCGAGTCCTGCTCGCCCCGCTCCAAGTGCGACTGTCTCCAGACACCTATCAAAGATCGGGGCTTTCACCGGGTCAGCTGGTTAGATGTCAGACTTTCCTCCCCCTGTAAGTCTGGTAGTCAAGATATAGCTTAACAATTTCTTAAAGTGACGATTAACTCCGAAAAACCAACCTAATGCTCTAGTCTTTCATATTTGCATAAATCACAGATTAAGCCGACGTTATGAGCTAAGCACGAAATTGCTGGCAAAATATGATATCACTTCGGATCTGCTGATCCAGACCATAATGAATAACTGTCTTTATCAATGTACGGAAAGTACGAACCGAGAAACGCTTGAGTTGTGCTTCCGCCAACATTTATTTGTGTGATATGTTTTTGTCTTCTGAGAATTTTTGGCAGTTTTGAAAAAAACATTCTACAAAGTAGTTACATACTTACTTTCCATACACTTTGGACGTACCTTACTTTCTTCCTTTGGATACACAGAATCGTGAAATCACAAAATAGAGTTTTTAGAGTCAGAGTCTGATATTGATTAAAAAACAATCCAAGAAAACGTGACAATAAGGTATGAATATTTTGTATGATATTTATTTTGTCATAACATTTAAAGTTTTATAAGAAATAATTCATATTTAGCTTAAAAGATAAATATTATAACTGTAAAAGTAAGCATTAAAATTTAACTGGTGAACATTGAGTTGTGCCTCGTTTACACATAGGCGCCTGTTGATTTGTGCTGCAGCGACAGCTTATTGGGCATTAAGCGAGGTTATAAGAGCTGATATTTTGTAAGGAAAAAAGTAACAAATTGCTCATATTAATTGAACCGTATGTACAAAATGTAATAATTGTTTTGACCACTCTTGTAATAGAGGGGGGTTGGGACCGTATAACACGGCTAACCTTTAAAATTCGCCTCTATGTTTTACATCATGAAAACCTTTCATATAAAGATAGGGCAACGTTGTGCCATTGTCATTAGACAGTCAAGCACTGTGTCAACAAAACGGTAAATAACGCGTGTATGTCACAATTTCTACGTTGAAGTGTTTTTGTTTGTGTCCTGAATATCTGTTTATTTTGCTATTTTTATACCTCCGTTGTATGGATTTCAAATTCCGCATAAGTTCAAGGTAGGTCTCATTGTTACTGAGATAAGGTTATTCTGCCTTCAACATTAGAGATGGTGGTACAGGGTACACCCTAGCTGCTTATGTATCCATTTGAAACACACCGCAAAACAAAGCGAATAACATCTGAAGTTGTTCAAAGAATGTTCAATCGCATTTTGTCATTTAAGATGCTCTAACTTTAGTTCTCAGTTTTGATTTTGTTTTCACTACAAGATTATTTAAATGTTGCTTTTTGTTATCATGGACTTGTCATGGATATCATTTTACAGTGGTTCGGTTTTCTTCATGTTGATTCCCTTCTCGTTGTAACTGCAATAATTGAATACATCTGGCAATACATATGTATATATCAGATGAAGGGACGACGAAATTAAAAGACAAGTTGCACATGTTTAGAAACGGGCTGGCGAAAGTTTTACGTCAAATCGTCAAATAGCTGGCTACAACAGCTAGCTAGCGGTAAAATAGCCAGCAGCGATATCTACATATAACTAGTGATCAATTTGACAGCCCATTTTGATCGTTTGCCAGCTCTCTTGAAAAACATTGGCTGTCAATGCGTTGATCACTAGCTGGCTATTGTAGATACCAAAACAAAATGATAGCGAATGCGAATGTGATCACTCACCTTTGAAATTCACAGCATGACCGATTGTCAGATGTCAGGTGATGGACCAATTAACACAATAAACATCATACCTTTTACGTTTAGCTTTGTCAAACATAAATGTAAGTTAACTTTTTTGAGTTCTCGCACCATAAATCAATGCAACATATGTTCATTTTTATGAATATCAGTAACAATAACTTTCATCTCATCATATCATTTATTTTTCTTTCATTTTTAGCTCACCTGGTCCGAAGGACCATTTGAGGTATTGCCATCAATTGGCGTCCGTCGTAGTGATCGTCCGTCGTTAGCTCTTCACGTTTAAATCTTTTCTGAAACACTTATGGGCCAATACCAACCAAACTCTGCATAAATGATGTATGGTATGGAAAGTCCTTTACAAAGTTTTCTCATTTCATCCCGACTGGTCAACCAACATGGCCGCCAGAGGCAATTCTTGTTTTTGATCGGTCGATTTTCAAAAATCTTCACTGAAAATGAAAAGCCAATGGTACATGTGTATTTTTCTGTTGTAGGAATGATCATCAGATATTGCTTTTTCAAATTTGTTTTTTGGCACCGATCTGAAATCCAAGATGGCCGCCACAGTAGTTCCCTATTGAAAATGCACTTGAAGGTCTTCTTCGTGGAAGCGACCAAGACATACCCTAAATAATTATTGGAAGGTCCTTTACCAAAATTATGTTTTGGTGCTGATCAGAATTGTAAGATGGCCGCAATCGGGGAACATAGTTTAACATTGGACCCTATGGGAAATTCACTTGAAGGTCTTCTTGGAAACGACAAAGAAAGTTGAAGCAAATCATATTCATGAATGATCATTGCAAGGTTCTTTTCCAAAAGAGTGTTTTGGTTCCTATCAGAATTCCAAGATGGCCACCACTGTAGAACATACTTCAACATTGGACCCTATGGGAAACGCACTTGAAAGTATTTTTCTTAGAAATGCAGAGAAAGTTGGAGTGGAATATGTTAATGAATTTTCATTGTATGGTCCACTACCAAGTGTTTGTTTTTGGTTCAGATCGTAAATCAAACATTGGAACCTATAGGAAATGCGCTTGAAGATCTTCTTCTTGGAAACAACTAAGAAAGTTGAAGCTAAACATGTCCTTGAATGATCATTGGAAGCTCCTTTGCTAAGACAGTGTTTTTGGTTCTAATTGAAACTCCATGGCCGCAATCGAGGAACATAATTTAACATTGAACCTTATGGGAAATGCACTTGAAGGTCTTCTTTGACGTGATTGATTGAATGATTATAGTTTTTAAGCCTAGTGGCAAATTTTTTTGTGGATATTCATGACGAGAATAAGTCAACAATATACCACTTGGTAGGATCTGAATAATGGGGTTACCGGGAGTAGAGTCAGATAACTTTGGTTGACACAGGAAAAGGAGGACAGGACGGACAGAAACGAAAAATTTAGCCTATTAACTGTCCACCTATGGACCACTCGTAATAGTTTATTAGAAGCGTTCTTTAGCGTGCAAAGAGCGTGGCATTCTCCCAACACATGCCTTGGATTTAACGTCCCCAATCAGACCGGACGCGACTGTGTACATCCAGCACATACATCACAGCCAACGGACACTCCCTCAGCACTGGTCTTACTGTCGGACAGGAAATGTCCAGGTAGCCATACTACTATACCTCAGCTACCCTTGGGGTTTTTTGGAAATAACAAAGAAAGTCAAAGCGAATTATGTCTATGAATGATCATTGGAAGGTTTTTAACAAAACTGAGTTTTGGTACTGATTGGAATTCCAGGATGGCTGCTACCGTGGAACATAGCACCTATGGGTACTTGGAGATATTCAGGGAAAACGACTAAGACAGTTGAAGCTAAATATGTTCATAAAGGATCATTAAAAGGTCCTTTATCAAAACTGTTTTTTTGGGGGGTTCCAAGATGGCTGCCACAAAGAAACAAAGTTTAACATTTGCGTTTAACGTTTGTTACCGTTGTTCACTTTAAACCCAGGTGAGCGGTACAGGCTCAGTTGAGCCTCTAGTATATTTGATTTTAGAAATTATTAGTTGTGATAGGAAAACATATTTCATTCAATCAATTAAAATCACAGACATACATTATAAAATTTTATGTTAAACAATAATCCCAATTTAAATATCTTTATTCTTCATGATGCAGGATAAAATTGGTATCCTTTATATTTTATATACTTCATTCATAAGTCATCAAATTACATGTACATGAGCCCGACAGATAAAATGTTGACAAGTGGTCAACAAAACCTAATTAGTGTTCAAATATAGCTAGCTAGTGGTCAACAATAGCTAGATACGATTGCTGGCAAAATTATTTTGATCTAGCGAAAAGCTTCCCATCGTTGACAGCCAAGATCACAAAGATAGCCAGCAAGGAGTCGAAGGGGGCTGTCAGTTTGATTGCTTACTATGGTATAACTTTCGCCGCTACCGTAATTGTATCTGTGAAGCGTTTATAAAGTCTTCAGTAAGGCGTTTTTACAGATGTATGATTCATTGAAAGAAAAACATCCCACTAAACATTCATGGTTTTTCTACATAAATAAACTATTCAACACAAACAATAACATTCTATTACTAATATTTTATGCTCAACAAACTGTAGCACCTGATAGAATTTTACACTGCTCAACTAGAGCTACAACACGAATCTGTGTTCGTCTTGAACATAATCAGCGGTAGGTTCTGTAGTTTATTTCGATTGGTTTAACAAAATAAAGCATTCCCTGACAGCATTGTCGGGAAGTATCGCTTAGAAATGAAAGTATGCATCTTTAAACAGATTTATATGTCGTCATTCCCATTAGAATTTAAACAATACATAATTATTCATAAATTTTGTAGACGGTAGACACTCATTTTCTAAATCGTATGAAAACCATTATGCTCTGTTTAAGTATTACAATTAATGGTTAGGCCGAAAGAAAAAAGAAAAAAAAACAATGTAGTCTTAAATTCTTCAACATCTTTCGCTGTCCGGATAATATTATCGTCTGTTTTTTTTAATAATACCCCGTGAAAAGACAATTCAATGTTCGCTAAAGCACTAATCAACTATTTTGTCAGTTCGCAATTTCTGTACATTGTTTATGCTAGTTCTTTTTTTTTCTACGCAAATTATATTCTGCCTGTTTATTGCAGCTTTGATAACAAACCTTCCCTTTTTTAAGGTCCAATTTTAAGTAAATTAGATTTGTTATGAATCTTTCAGTGACTGTCCGAGGAAATCAAGGGGTCAAAACTGGGTCCGAATTAGAGGAAAAGTACTCAGATTCTGCTTCTGTTAATTTTTTATTTTATTTATTTATTTATTTTGTTTTATTTATTATTATATTACTATTAGTAGTAGTATGTGTATTTTGGAGGTTTTTTTTATGTCAGTCTCTTTTTGAGGACTTTATTTCAGTTCTGCCGAATTTGTACGCGTCTACATTTCATATGGTCAAAAATTGAATATGAATGTAGAGGTTACAATAAGTCCTGACAAGACCAAAGAAATCCCGATAAAAGCCAAAAATATAAAGGAAATGATTTACGAAAAATACTGAGACATTCACACACGCACAGAATAAAAGAATGCGATCAAGTATTTCAGAATTGTAAGAATGGTCGTTTTGTGAGGCGAGACCAGCATCGCATCTATAGTAAAGCTGAGTAGTTGGATGAGAGATCTGGGTGTTTGATTCCTTCTTGACACTGTGTACACAGACCACGTTAGATCACCATTTGTAACGCGTGATCTTACAGTCACCGGACTGTGTTGTCTGGAGAAGATACTTTATTGGACACATGTTGACGCTCACCAAATTTTAAACAGTTTTGTGGCTTTTGTTTGTATGTACGGCTTACATAATAAGAACGATGATTAAATCTTGCTACAATCTCAGAATGTTAACGTCTAATGTAACAATAAAAGAGGATTTATGCTTTTATCAAAACTTCCGAATTTTCGGATAAACACGCTCTTCATTTTTTTAAACAAACAAAAAAAAAGCAAAAAAAAACCTGTTGACTTTCAAGTAGAGAGGCCGTTTATATATCTACTCTTCATGATTTTGGCAAATGACAATAACATAAATAACACAAATGGTACAGTGAGAATAGAATTTACAGAAGAAATATAGTACCTGAAAGTCGGAGGTCGAATACCAAATGGAATGTTTGCAAGTAGCTTGGAAAGACATTAATCTAACGCCAAATGCATTTAGATTTTTTGTTTTTTATTTTGTTTTGTTTT
>JAOXYJ010057057.1:0-11946 GCA_028566555.1 Lithophaga nigra
TTCTGATATATAGTTACTGAGAAACAGAGCTAATCACAAAACTTTGACATAAATCTAACAGTCAATGGACCATAAAAATGAGGTCAAGGTTAGGTGACATGTGTTGGGCTGACATGTACATCCTCTAATGAATGTGTAGACCTAATTTGGTTGCTCTGTGTTGTATAGTTACCGAGAAACAGAGCTAATTACAAAACTATGATGTAAATTTAACAAAGTCAGTGGACCATGAAAATGAGGTCAAGGTTAAGTGACATTTGACAGGCTGACATGTACATCTCCTGATTAATGTTTGAAATTAATATGGTTGATCTATGATGTATAGTTACTGAGAAACAGAGCTAATTTTGAAACTTTGACATAAATCTAACAAAGCCAGTGGACCGTGAAAATAAGGTCAAGGTCATATGACATGTGTCAAGATGACATAAACATCTCCTGATGAATGCGTGGACCAAATATGGTTGCCATACAATGTATGGTTACTGAGAAATGAAGCTAATCACAAAACTTTGACGTAAATCTAACAAAGTCAATGAACTGCGAAAATGAGATCAAGGTCCAGTGACATGTGTCAAGCTGATATGTACATCGCCTGATGAATCTTTGGACATAATATGGCTGCTCTACGAAGTATAGTTACTGAGAAACAGAGCTAATCACAAAACTTTGGCGTAAATTTAACAATGTTTATGGACCGTAAAGATGAGGTCAAGGTCAGGTGACATGTGTTGAACTGACATGTACATGTCCTAATGAATGTGTGGACCAAATGTGGTAGCTCTATGATGCATGGTTACTAAGAAACAGAGCTAATCACAAAACTTTGACGCAAAGTTAATGCCGTCGCCGCCGGTAAAAGCATATCTATGTCTCGCTTCGCGACATTCGTCGCAGTCGAGACAATTAGAAGTAAGTAACTTCCATTAGTTAACAGAGATTGACTGATTGATGTTTAACGTCCAGTGAGCAATTTTCAAGCTATATTCAGGATGAAGTTAACAAAAGTAAAATTTTATGGATGAAAATAATGGCAGAGATAGAGCTTCAATCTGTTGCGTTTTGCAACCTACTTAAATATTTAATGTCAACTGCCATAAATTGTGAAGCTTGTAAATGCACATTCCCATGAATCTTTTAACAAAGCTTTAGACTTCGGTTTCTTTCAAACATTACACAGGTACACAGGTTTAATCAAAGGACTGTAAGCTCAGCTTTCAAGTACCCCCGCTCATAGGCATTTATGAGGTTCGAATGACGTTGGAAATAATTTAAAGGTGTTATGAATTCTACTTATTCAATGATGTTTCTCATGTGATTGGGTAAACATATATGTAAAATATACGGCGGCATCGTTAAACAGGAAACAGGTGTATACCCACATTACAACTCACCATGGTCATGCTTCACAAGTATATTGCTGGCAGGCTTCAGTCGCTGAGAAATTTGCAATGAAAATTTTCTATATTACACATGTAAAATGTACGTTGGCATTGTGCCACAGGTACGAAATTGGTACCCACATTACAACTCACCATGTTCATGCTTGACACCAACTTTGAATTAGTTATAACTTATAATTGCTGCGAACTCTGCGACAAAAATTTGTATAATACATATATTGAAAAATGGATGCAAGGCAGCATCGTTAAACATGTAGTTGCTGTGCCACATGTACGAAATTGGTACAAACGTTAATACTTATTATGGTCACGCTTGACACCAACTATGAATAGTTGCACCTTATAACTGCTGAGAACTCTGCGACGAAAAATTTGTAAAGCCAAATAGGGAGAATGCAAGGTGACATTGTTGAACAAAGTGGCCGTGCTAAAGATACGATACAAAAATAAACTATCTTACCTTGGATAGCTCTGGAAACTGCAGTAAGGACACTTCATACATTTTGGCATATGTCTATAGGTATGGCATAAGGCACAGTTTTTGACTATCGACTTGTACGGACAATGTGTACATAAATACTCCATTTCCTTTGTCTTCTTGTTTTGCACTTCTTTTATGTACATTGTTTGATTAAAAGCATCTGAAGTTAATTTGGTGTAATCAACTTTCTGGGTTGAAATTTCGGCACTTTTTTTCTTCTCTGGTTTTACACTGATTGACCCCTTTTCCTCTTTTTGTATATAGTCTTTCTTGCTGTCTGCTGGTTTTTTGGAATCAGATTTGACAATTTCGCTTTTCTTTGACTTGGCTTGTTCCAAGAAACAAGACTGACCCTTTGTCATTTCATCTTTTGGTTTCAGAATCATAATTCTGTCCAGTGTGTCCTCAACTTCTTTTTCAATCCTGTTATTTCTAATTTCATCAAATTCTTCTGAATCAGTAGAATGAATTGTTGTTAAATGCTTCTCCACTGAAAAGCGGCAAAGAAATTCAGTTTTACAAAGTCTGCACAAGTATTTTTTATAATTCATATGTCTATAAATATGAAACCGCATAATATTTTTGTTTCTTGTAGAATATTCACATCTATCACAACAGTATGTCTTAAACATATTCATTCGGTCTTCTTGGGTCCTTTCCTCAGTATTTTCACGCTCATTACTTTTACTTCTATTTTTGTCTTTTAATTCTTCTCGTGACTTTGCACAAACCAAAAAGTTTGTGGAAAAATAATCCTCCAGTTTGTGGAAATCTTTGAAATGCATGAACATGATACCCAGTGATTTACTCGATAAATGGCACATTTTGCATTTGACAATTCTGTAAGTATGGTCCTTTCTGTAGTGCTCAATTACTTTTATTACTTTGTCTTTGAACGTACAGCTTTCTATCGGACAGGTTATGACTTTTGTTTCAATGTCTTTCATTCGTGAAAACTTTTCAATTATCCGTGATTTTTCAGTTTTGTCATCATTTTGATCTGTGTAGTCTTTCTTACCCGTTTCTCGTGAGGGGGATTTTCTCCTCACAATAACCATTTTCGTCATTTCTTTCAATGAACATAATTCTGGCATTTCTTTTGAATTGTGTGAATTTCTCATATGTTCCACCACTTCAATTTCATTCAAACTGGAAAACCTTTTACATTCTGTACATTTAAACCTAGGAACGTTGCATGCTTCTGTTCGCTTGATATGTCTATATACACCTGAGTAACTTTCACATCTATAACTGCACTGAAGACATTTGTACATGATACATTTCTTTTCAGTAGAAATGTCCTTATCTCTAGACCTACTGCTTTTAATTTCCTTGGAGTTTTCTTTTTCTGTACCAGTCTCATTGTCATACTGCAATGACTTAACTTTTACTTTTCTTTCGGGATGTCGCAGTTTTATATGGTTTTTCACACTTTTGATGTAATTTGATTTCATATTGCAAAGAGGACAACAATATGCAGGCGAGGCATTGTGCATATTCTGGTGCTTGGTTACAGCAGTGATACTCTGACATCTAAAATCGCACAGCCTGCATCTATATCCACGATCTTCTTTGATGAAGAAAGTTATATTTCCAGATTTGTTCAGCATCATTTTTAATGATGAAGGTGTTGTTATCACTTCAATTTTGGCTTCCTTTGGTAATTCAACCACATGTCCCCCTTTCTCTTTGTGCGTCTTCTTGATATGCGACTCTACAATGTCTGCTGAAACATCTTTAAAGTTACAAAGTGAACACCTTTTAAGGGTTTTGTTGCATAATGCAGAGATTGCATGGTACCAACATGCATTTCTATTTTTAAATGTTCTACTACATGCAACACATTTAAATGACAACATCCCCGGTTTTTTACTGATGTTGTTTTGTTGCATATTCCTTGGTTTAGTACTATTTGATGTCAAACGTACTTTATACATCCGTATTTTATGGTCTCTTGATTTCATTACAACGTCCCCGTCATCCAATTTATGTGTCATTTTCATGTGCATTTTGACTTTACCATCGTCAGTATGTTTGTATTTGCATGAGGAACAACCGTATAAAGGATTCTTACATTCCATACGGAGATGCTGATGAATAGCATACTTTGATTTAAATTTTTTCCCACAAACAACACATTTATAAACTGTCTTAAAATTCCTTGGTTCATCCTGTTCTTTCTTCCCTTTCTGTTTTTCAAATTTCAGGTTTATCTTGAGTGGTCTCTTTGACGGACTGTTAAGTTTTATATCTGAAATGTCACCTTCTACAGTTGGATCATTGCTTTGAACTTCAGTTTTCATCACCTTAAATTCTGAAAGAAGCGTAGGCGGTGTTGTAAATTTTGAACCAAATTTAAACTCATTGAATGGTACTCCATCAGGTGTGATATCACATGGCGTTTCATCATCCCATATACATTCTGCATTTTCTGTTCTATGCCTTGCATCTATATGTTTCTTCACATCTCCGCGCCATCTAGAAACATAATTAAATAAGCATATTGAGCACATAAACCGTCTTACTTTTGAATGCATCATTGCATGCTTATTTGCACTGGTTCTGGTAGTAATCTCACATTCACAAATTGTACATTTGTACATGTCGTCTTCTTTGACTATTCTTGGGTGTAGTAACAGCTTAATACTATCCTCATTTTCCGTATTGTCATTCTCTTTTTCATTGTTCTCTTTATTTCCACTTTCTTCATTGTCTTTAATATCTCCGATATTTCCCCAGTGTTTGAATGTACTTTCCTTTTGAAAAGGTTTTTGTGGTGACACCTTCTCTTTTTTAACTGCTATCAATGACACATTCCCTATATCTTCAGCATTTTTGTCTTCAGTTGTTACAGGTGCGTGCTGTCTATCATCAGCTACTTTATTAATATCCTTATTAGATGACACTACATCTTCAATTTTTCTCGTCTCAGTTTCCTGCAGCAATTCTGATTTGGTATCTTTCGGCATTTCATCAAACGTTATTTTCTCCTTTCCAGAACCAACCTGCGATTTCATGTCATGAATAGCTTTATTGATATGGCTATCGATTTCTTCTGCATCTAGTTTACTGTATTGAATAGCCTTCCTGTGTATCCTTTGAATATGAACCATAACAGTTGTCTGATCTAAAGTGCCATGATCACAGTAAGCACATTTGTAAAAATACACCTTCATATGTTGAAGAATATGTTTGTGTAATGGATACTTTTCCTCAAAGACATCGCTACATATTAAACAATAATAATGAGGAGAATCTCTGAATTCTGAAATGCATGGTTTTAGTTTCATGTGTAATTGTTCTCCACCAAGGTAATACAGCATTGATTTTATACCAGTATCTACACGGTATGTTGTCGACTTCGTTGCCACTTGCTTGCGGTATCCTGTGTCTCTTTTAGCACTGTCCATCATAATACGATCATAAGATATGGTAGGTGAGCTCGGACGTGGTTTCTTCAGAATGAGATTACCATCAGAGCTGTTTTTCCTTTTCATTCCCGATTTGTAATAGCTTTCGAAGAGAGGATTTTGTACCTTCTCTCCATTTTGCAAATCCTTGGGCGTTTCTGTTTTTGGTTCTAAAGATGGATGCATTTTTATGTGTCTCAACAATTCTATTCTTTTCTTTGTTCTAAATGTGCACATACTGCACTGAATGACATCTCTGAAAACTGTTCCACTAGGAATTAGGAATTCCTGCTTAGGACCATTGTAGGCATCTTTTGACATACTAGTTTCGCCTACGTTCTTTTTTCCTGAGTGAGAGTCTTTGAGATGGCTCTGAAGCGTTGAAATTTTATCACAACTGTATGTGCACAAGTCGCAGTGAAACTTATCTATTGACATATCATCTGGTGATTCTGTTATGTAAACTGTTTCTACCACACGTTTCACTCGTAACACCTTTCCTGGATGGCTGCTTTGTGAATGACCACTAATAATTAATTTAGAAGTTGAGGTAAAGTCACAATAGTTACATTTGAACAAAGTAATCTGACATCTTTCATGGCCAGAAAAATGTCTTTTAACATGATGTTTAAGAAACTGCAGTTTGTTAGTACTCCATCCGCATTCATTACAAGTAAATCTTCTTCTACTCGACTCTTCCTCGTTTTCACGTGACTGTGACACATTACTGGGTTTATTTTGTGATACTAAAATGTCTCGAAATGATGTCCTATCGGATTCCAGATCATCTTTCCCAGAAATCTCATTCGTTGTTATACCGTGTGCTTTAAGTACATGATCTCTATGTGCTTGAGAAGTTTTGAATGCAGCATTGCATTTTGCACAACTTATGATTTTCACCGAGAATCTTATGGTTCTTTCCGTATAATCCTTTCCTTCCTTATTAGAACCATGAGCTCCTGCTACATGATGTTGAATTTTGTTGCTGAGATTAGTTCCAAAACCACAATGCTGACATATATATACGTAACACACATGCTCTCCTACATGCAAATTCAAATGAGATATGAACTGTTGCAGTAAATTAACAGACTGTGGACACTCCGGGCAGACGAATGTTCTCTGAGCTTGTTGCACGTATCCAGCTTTATGCATCTCTAAATGTTTGTTCAATTTAGACTGACCTACACCTAAATATGTACATACATTACATCGATAATATGTTGCACCCATGATTGCTGGATTATTTGTCAATTTATTTATCATCTCAGCATCTTCTGGGTCATTTTCCATGATGTCTGACAACTTTTCATTTTCGTCTGCAATACAGTCTTTCGGTTTAATTTGTAATTCTGAAGTTCTTTCTTTAGAACTTTCCTGTAAAGCAGATTTCCTTTCAAACTCGTTTGTTTCACGCTCTTGACATATCAACTGGCTTGTAACATTGATTTGTCTAGGTTTGCCGGGATGATGAGTTGTTATGTGATTTAAAACATTGCGTCTTACACCGTCTTTCATAGTGCAATACGGACATTGCACGAATTTCAACAAATTATTTTGCAAGTGTTCTATTAACAAGGCAACTGAAATAAATCCATCTTTGCAAGAATGACATTTGTACAGCGACATATTCTGATGAACTTGTTCCAAATGTTCCTTATAAATATGCAACAAATTTGCTCGAAATCGACACCCAATAACATCACATTGAAACAGGAAAGAACTTTGTGGTTTTGAATGAAAAAGTAAATGTCTAATATGTGAATCTTCAGTAAAGCTCTTTTGACCACAGTGAGCGCATTTGTATTCCAGTGCATCTCCATGACTTTGGCTTAAATGTTCCCGAAATTCGTGAGATGTACCAGCATTAAAAGTACATCCATCAAATCCACACTTGTAGAATGCAACTAATGGGAAAGCTATTGGTTTTCTGTCTACATCCACTGAAGGTGTGGAAGGTCGTTCTTCAGTCTGTTTAATTCCGTCAGAATTGGAAAAGACAACCTGAGGACACGGCTTATTGACTGACATATTATTAGCTGATGCTTCTTTAGCATCATTCAGAATGGCAGCCAGCTCTGGTGTCTTATTTACTTCTTTACTTCTTTCATCAATATCTTTACTTTTTCCTTCCTCCTGTCTACATTCTGCATCGTTTGTGGTATTACTGGGTACCATAACAGAGTTGCCCAATTCCTTACAGACATCTCTATTACAGGTTTCTTTCACTTGGTTGACATGATGTTCATTTTCACTTGGATTTTCTTTCAGTTCTTCCATATTCTCTTCCTTCTTTTGTGAGTCAAACTTTTCTTTATTTAGGAAGTTTTTATACAATATTTTTGCTCCATTATCATTTCCTCTGCTTTCATTACTTTTACTTGAGTTCATTTCTTTCGTAGGAATTGTATTCTCATTAGTTTCATTACTTCTACTATCATCTCTGTTTTCATTACTTTTATTTGAGTTCATTTCTTTCGTAGAAATTGTGTTCTTATCAGTTTCATTACTTCTGTGATCATTTGTAATGCCTTTCGAAGTGGTATTAGAATCATTCTTTTCCTTAACACTATTTATTTCTTGTGCTTTTCCTGTCTGATCACCTTTTAATAAATTTGGTGATGCCTTTCCATCAGAAATTTCAATTTCAATTCTCTCGTCACTAGGTTTTTCATCTTTATTATTCTTCTGAGCGCTTTTAGGCTTTTCTTGCTCATTATTCGCTTCATACTTTTCGTCTGATTTGCTCGTATCGCTCAAGCTAAATGTGCTGGTTATTTTCAGCTGAAGTGTTGGTTCTTCTTTCAGTTCAGGGGAACTGTTTCCAGAATCAATAGTAACAACTGCCTTTTCATTTTGATTTTCAGGATCAGATAAGCTACTTTTCTTTTCTTCATTTTCCTTAGCCTCGTTAATTCTGTCTAGTTCCTGTTTATCACTTGTGTCCTCTTCATCATCAGATATAGTAACAACATCCTTTCCAGTATTTAAGGAGTCCGACTGCATGTTTGATATTCCTAAAGCAGAACTAAGAAGTCCTACCATTACTTTCAATACTATCTTGCATGGGGCAGTAGCATTGTAGGTAGGAGGACATTCTTTACATATCTTTTGCATCTGATGAAAGTGTTTCCAGATGTGTTCCTTGAAAGCATCTTCAAGTGGCGTTTCACTTTTGCAAAAATCACACATGTATAATTCTCCACATTTCCTGAAGTACAGTTTGTTTCCATCTGTGTCTACTATGGAAGAATTAACAGACGGTTTAGAAAGTTCTGAATTCGTAGATTTTGCTTGCGTCTCCGATGTATTGGTAGTCACTGGTGCAGGCAGCACAGTCAAGGATCCTCTAGGCGGAACTAATGAAGAAGTCGTTACGTTATTTCCAGATTTTGGATCGACGGTTCCTGTTGACAGTACATAAGTATTTCCAGTTTGTGCCTGCGCTAATGTTGGTCTAATTGACGTTGGACTAAGGATTGACATGAATGACCGTGCACCAGTTTCTATACTATTGAACGGTATCATTTTTGGAACATTTATGACATTAGCATGTTGTGGACTTGTTACTGTTGTTGATGGTCGTATGATAGATGCTAAAGGTCCCTGAGGCACTATTACGAATTTTGTAGGATTGTTTTGTATATTCAACGTTTTTGGTTGTCCATTGATTTGTGTCTGATCGGTTGGAAAAGTTATATTTTGCTGAGGAGCATTCGCCTGTATAGCATTTCCTTGTATGGTGATATTCTGAGGCGCAAATCTAACGGGAGCAAGATTTATAAACTGGTTGCTAACTGTTGTAGCGGAAGTACCTGCTGTTCCTGTAAATGAACCATTTGTAGCGGTATTATTTACATTTGGAACAGCTGTTGGAGATGAAATACTGGTTAATGGAATAAAAATATTTCCATTCACATTGTTTACTGGTACTAAAAGTAAAGGTCTTTGAGTAGTTACAGTTTGAGGTATATTAGGTTTTGGTTTCAAGATCTTGACTTCATTTGAAGGCAAAACAGAAGATGAAGCTGAACTGACCACTGCTGAAGATGATACAAATATAACGTCAGATTCTTTTTGTAATGAAGCCGTGTTACCACATGATGTGACAGTAATTGTTCTTGGTAACGCAACAGACGGCACCGACGGACATGACGGAGATGTACTTGATGTAGTAACTACAGCATTTTGTAATTGCGTTTTTCCATTGGGTTTGGATTCTAAGTTAGACTGCTGAAGTCTTCTATCAATAACTCTACCAATGAAATTATGCTTTCCCGATTTTACAAGGGTTTCAATTATCTGACCTATTCTCTTTGAACCTTTTAGGCCACATTTAACTGCTTCTGCAGCGTGTCTAATTTTAACATGAAGTTCTATCTCCTTCTTCGATTCGAACGTAATGTCACACGTCATACAAATATATGGTTGAGCCATCAGATGAAGTGCTATATGCTCCTCAAATTTTTTTCTTAAAGACGTCGGATATCCACAAGTTTGACAATTAAATTTGCCCTGTGAAAATAATAACATGATTTCAGCTTTTGCTGGTTTCCGAGAACAAATGTCATTATGGGAATTGAATAAAGATACATCGTCAGTTGTAAATCTACAATTCTCGCATCTTCGCATTCCAAGACTTGACCAGGCAGCAGTAGTCTGCAATTGTTTTGCAGCTGCATTTGAAACACTGGAGTTTCTTCGCTTGGAGGTAGCGAGTTTGTCGACTTTTACAGCATCCCCTTTCTGATTACCTAATCGCTCATCTGATTGATCTATAAAACAAACACATTTGCATTTTCCACAGTTTTTACATGCCGTTTTAGAATTATCATCATGAGGCTTCTGTCGAACTCCTGAGAACTGGTAAACAACACGACTACCATCCTTAGCTCTGAAGTCATTTGTTCCCTCAGTTATTTTTTCGTTTTCATCCGTGTGTGTAACTTTGTCTGTATTTTCACTTTCTTCATCATACAGTGGCACTTTAATATTGTCTATTTCTCTAATTTTTTCCTTCACGAATGTAATTACATCTTTCGACAAAATACTTTTTTCTGATTTCTGTAGTGATGTGATTTCTGGTATTTCAGCCTCTTTACTGTTGGTTTCATCTGATTTATTTTCTTTAAATTCGATATCTTTCTCTAGAAGAACAGGAGTTATTTCACCCTTTTTTACAACAGCAAAATCATATTTTCTACTACCATCGGTTTCATCCAGTTCTTCGTTCTCTCTAGGGTTCAAACTACTTTTCTGATTTTCGATGACAACCGAATCTTCGGTATCATCGCATAGTTTTTTCTTGTCGCAAGTGTTCAATTCAATTTCAATACTTTTCTGTTTTGATACACTATTGTTGCTAGTCTTAGACGCTTTCTGATCCACTTTGAGAAAATCCGTATCTGCTTTGGTTTCAGATTTGTTCGTTTCTGTTACGTCTTCAGAACTATTTTCCCTAGCAGGAATTACATTTTCATACATTTCAGTTTTTGAATTCTCTTTCTTCTGCTCATCTAATTGATCCACTTTTTTATCTGCAGAAGTGGATTCTGTGGATTCTTCAACAGGGATATCCATTTCATATTGTTGTTTTTGATCAATCTCCGTTGGGCATTTATCACCACTAAATTCTACTGATTTGTCTTCACTTTCAATTTTCGAACTATTGCCATTTTGCTTAAGCTTTCCCTCAAATTCCTTTAAGCAATGTTCTAAATTTTCAAGTCCACGAACAGTATCGTCAAGCAATTCTTTCTTCACCTCCCCTTCCTTTTCAACAGACACTGCCTGTTTACTATCAGACTGTGTATTTTTAAACGAGTCATTCGATTTTCCCGGGAACTGACTCGGAAACGATACATCATTAAGAATCCTATCAAAAACATTATCCATCTTTTTGTCAACGGAAGCAGTTTGTGAGACATCCGGTAGCTGGTCAAGATCAATAACTAGACCATTTTCATCTTGATCAGTATCACTGGAATCTGTTGCTGTGGAGTTGTTCGTACTTCCTTTTGTTTCAGATGTCCTACTTTCAACAGATTCTTGGATTATGTTGCAATTTGATAAGCTTTGTTTCGTACATTCTGTAGTGTTTTCTGTTTTGTTGTGAGAGGGATTGCTACCATCAGACGTCTGCTTAGAATCCATGGCTCCAATGTGAATGTTTTCTACCTGAGCTTCATACCTGAAACAACAAATCCAATGAACATTTGTATGATCTTTTTTAAATAGAGAACATGATAATGGGACTCGGATGAAATTTCTCGGAGTCAAGACCTTCAGGGAATGGATATGCTAAAATCCAACCTAGCTATGGAGCAAGTCCTTCTGCACCATTCCTTACTATGTAGAAGAAAACAATGAACATGAGGTTTAAATTTCGGAAAGAGGGAAAAAACCGCATCATACGTAGACTAGTTTTTGACCTTCACCTACTGCAGCTCGTACTTGGACATAACCATAAAAAAAGAGCAATTTTATTTTTGGCGGCTAAAGATAAAAACCCGATCACTATGTTCTTCTGTAAAAATAACCACGTTTGGCCTTATTTTACTGAGCGGGTATAGATAATAGTAGAATTCCCGTGGACACTACAAAACTAGAGGCTCATCCAAGCCTGTATCGCTCACCTGGTTTTAAACCGACC
>JAOXYJ010057167.1:0-11945 GCA_028566555.1 Lithophaga nigra
TTTTTCAACAGACAGTCGGCATTCCAGTGGGTACTAACTGTGCTCCTCTCCTCGCCGATTTGTTCCTTTATTCGTATAAATTTCATCCCGGACCTGACAATGGGCAACACGGTGGGTGTCTTATAAGAGGCAGGCACTGCTTACTCATTCGGAGCACCCGAGTGCACCTCATGTTTTTGTTGGGGTCCGTGTTGCTCATTGTTGTTTTTAGTTTTTCTTGCTGCGTCTTTGATGTTTGTCTGTTTGTATTTGTCTTAATCCGGATTTAGTCTGCGTCCCTTGATTGATGATTTTTGTAGTTCACCCTTCGGTTTTCTTACCTTTTCTTTGCCATGCAGTCTTTTTACCTTTACCTCGAAAGTCTGAAACAACATCACATCCGGTAATTGCATGAAAGAATAAAACCAGTCTTGCAGGTCAGTACCAATAGATTTCAGTGCAGCCATCTCTGTCAATATGTAGTCCCCAAAACATGATCACAAACTTGTCTTCGCCATATTGCTCTGGCCAATGCCACTTAACCTGTTTTGCTGCTGCATAGATTGACTGATCTGCAGCAATAACAGAACTTGACACATAAAGTATGTCACTATTTCTTTAACTCTATCAATCACATGACGTACTGTAGGAATAGATCTCGAATGAGAGGTAAAAACGATGTAATGTTGATTTCAAATGCTGGACTTCTCTTCTTGGAAGCGTGATAGGACGACCAAGTATTAATTGTTTCAGTAAGACTTACTTTTTTCAACCAATCGAATTCAGGTTTTAATTGCAATGATGGAAGGACTATAGGTTTTTCCACAGTAGGACTAGGATTTTTTTTGCGTGAAGAAAACAGAATGGATGTTGGTGAAAGAGTCCGGTAGTTCTGGAAATATTTTTTAGCTTTGCTATCAATTGCTTTCAATTGGATTTGACTCACGCTTTTCACTTTCGTCTTCAGAAGTTGGGTGCTGAAAGATGGAAATGCTGGTTCCGTGAAAAGGTGGTTGCTGTAGTTGCGGTCGGGTTGTGGTCTATGTTGTCCAGATGGGCAGTGGAGAACAGACCTTTTCTAAGAATGGATGGACAAACGACTCCTTCTTCCTTGTATTTACTAACCGCTGCATCTCCTAATTGTGCAGACACTTCAAGTACTCTGTCATATGAAATGCTGAGACCACGTTCATGAAGCATTTCAACTAATAGTCTTTTTCAAGTGTTTGCATACGTAGACATACCGATAAAGAGTGAATACCGGAAAGTTTTAGCTCCTTCTTTGGACTTTGCGTAACAGTTATACTGTAGTAACTGAACCATTGCCAAGTCAGTTTTAGATGCATCAAACCGTAGCTGCGATTTGATATCAGCCCCGTGCTCAATCATGCATACGAACTGGAGAAGAATTGATAGCACTGTATCTTCAACAGAGTAATCATGGAATGTTCCATCAAATAACAATTACGTTCAATCATGTGTCTACGCAAAATCTTAGCCCGCCTTGGCGACAATAATAACGTCAGCATAGTCAAGGGCTTATGACAAGGCTACACCGATGTCTTGCTTAAATGCCAAAAGAATATCCCTTCTTTTCTTATGGGCTTCCTGCTCAGGAATCTTTTCCAACAACTTGTCTTTCATTTTGGTGCTTGTACCCCTAATTGCTTAAGCCAATGGTTATAAAGACTAACCAGATCAGCAAGTCGAAAAAACAACAGGTCCATCAGTACTTGATTTAGTTTCTACTACATTCACAAGAAGCTCAGAAAATACAAGAGGATAAATTTCCTTTTCTCGTGATGTCTGACATTCCTGCTTGTCAAACCCTCTTCCATTCATAAAGAGCTCTCAAAAAAGAACAGTGATATATTAGCTCTTGTGCAACAACATCTCCCCCACTAAGAATGGCTACAGTTTTCGATCATTAAGGTTTTTGGCACATTCATTTAGTCTTTTATCAAGTTCATTTGTCATGGTGTGTCGGAGTTCAGATGTTGAAGACTCTTTCTCACAAGGAAACACACTTGATTCTCAATGTTGGTTCATCGACTGTTAGCATGCTCTTCATCTTCATTTCTAGTATTAGCAGACCTCGTCTTTGCCCTCTCAAGTTTGCTATTACTTCACAAAAGTCTGCAACTTTGATGGTATTTTGCATTATTTTTTCTCGGTGTTTCATCTATGCCCTCACATTGATCTAACCTGGAATGGTCTAAGATGATTGGAAGTGGTTGATGGTTTTGAAAAGAGAGAGACATTTCTGGCAATCATAGAGAATCCATCTTGTTCTTTGTTGCTTTCATAGCGAGTTGGTGGACATTTTGGGTCTTCTCCTGTCTCAGTCTGACAGAAACAGCATTTGTTCCAGTCAGTCTGAGAATAAGTAGTCAAAGGTGTCAAACTCGACATGTCTAAAATGCAAACATTTCTGTTTTCAATATCTGGTAAAATTCTTTTATGACAAACAGAATTTAAGGCCGAGGGAATATTCTTTTACTACCTTAAACTATCAAATAGCACATTCGGATATGAGATACAACAAGGTTCGGGCAATATTAACAGCTCTACACCTAGCCCGATCGTTCATTTAGTGCCATTTAAGACCCGTGCGATCTGTACACCATCCAGATAACAAAAGCCCACGTTACCCTTGGCTCGGCTCTCCCGTGCTGGCACATCCTGTCGATTCAGGTGCGGCTACTTAACTAATACAGCATCATTGCTGACCTCCGAAAAATGTGTATGGGGCTTGTTAGACAGCATTTTGGACACTAAACTACAATAATACTCATTTAGCTTACACTGAACATAATACTGAATTTCTCAGCAGTGATGTCACAAGTGCCCTGGTTGTGCTTTGACATTCACTCTTTCAAAAGTTAACAAAATACCTAGTAATCCAGAAAACTGTGCTCTTGTATTACTAGAGTTTCAACGTCAAAAAATAATATTTTATGCAAAGTTCCTGGAAGTAGAACTTTGAAAATAATTCTACAGCAAAAAGGTGATTTTTCTCTTCCGTAAGCCGCCATTTTAAAATTTTGGAGTGGCTAACGTGCTTACCAAAAAAAGTAATGTATGCAGAGTATCCATGCCAAATTTGGTGCTTGTACCACTAACTGAAAGATTTTTCGATATATCGACTTAATCTCCTGGGCTATCAGTGTCGACCCTAATTTTCTTTGTTCCGGCTATTCTTGGAAACTGACTGACATCATCTTGGAAGTTTGTCAGTCCAAACTTACTTTTGTCAGTCCGAGTATTTAGTCCTTATCTATTATTCAAAAGTTTTGTATCAGACATTTTGATTTTTTATCAGACTGACACTTTTCAAGAACAGTAATGAACCGGAATAATTAAGATGAGACACAGCCAGTTTATATTCAATAAAATAAGTGTTGTTTTTTGTTACATTTTACTTATCCTTATAAGATGCATAGCACGTATTTGTATGTGGGTGAGAGTAAATCAACGACAGATAAGCTACATTTACAAATATGAATACAGTTTTATTTCCTCTATGATGTTTTGGATCTACGTACGGTACTACGGAGCCTATTCAATGCCATTGGTAGATATAAACAAATTCAAAATGTTTTGCACCTTTGAAACTCGTGTGTATAAGTTTAGGGTTTTGCACGACTTCAAAACGACATTGAAACCCGTGCGAATGTCTTTGATAGTCGTGTGTACGACGTTGAAACTCATACGAAGTACCTTTACACTCATCCACACATGTTTTCATCTCGTGTTTACGTCTTTAAAACTCATGCAAACTCGTGTGAATGACTTATAATATTGTGTGCACGAGTTTTAAAGTCGTTCACACAAAACTGGTACGCACGACTTCGAAACTTCCCTGTTATTGTATGTGTAGGATGATAAACTTAAGCTTTTTTCATGTTTGTTAGAAGAGAAGAATACTATTTATACTGTTGGGGACCTCCGTGGTACGGAGCGCTTTTAGCGCCGCAGATAGGTCTAAAAATGTTGCTTGAACGACTTTTAAACATGCGTAGACGAGATGGAAGGTTCTGAACAGGAGTTTCAAAGTTTTGCACAGGAAACTGAAAGTCATTAGCACGAGTTTGAAGCTTATGCGCACCAGTTTCGTTTGCGTTACATGAAAACTTGTGATAGTACTAAAAGGTCGTACGTAAGGATAATATAGTCTGTGTACAACTTTCAATTCCCTGCAAACGACTTTCAATCTTGTATACACGCAGGACTTTCAAGCTCATGCGACTTTTTTAATCTCGTGCGTACGAGTTTTAAAGTCACAAACGAAACTGGTGCGCAAGACTTTAAAACTCATCTGTATTTGTATGTATGGTTGAGAGTCGGAAGATTAACTTGAAACATTTAGGTAATGTGATACCCATATACCATTCGTTTATTAGTGCCACAGGCACACGCATAAATTAAAAATGTTTTTGAGAGACTGAAAAACTGGTGCGTACGAGATTGAAAGTCTGAGTTCATCAGTAGTCATTTATACTCTGTCTAAATTTTATTTTAAGAAGTTTGTATCTTTTTTCCCATTCGACATTAACTTCATTATGTGGAGCACATCCAGGGTAAATAGCAAATACGAACCATGATCCGTGTTAAGCTGTTTAACCTGCGTTCGAAACTTGAAAAAATTAAATGACTCCGAAAGTAATACATTTGTTTAACTTTGAAAGTGTTCTCATAACGGCTTTTTTATGATCTGCAATCATTATCTGATGCATACTTCTTATGACTTTTCATACTATGGTGGGATGGAATTATACAAGCAACCAAACGAAAATATTCATGCCCTTTCCTGACATTAAAGTTTTTCTAAAAGTTTTATTTCTTCTGACCTACTCGCTCTTTCCCGCATAAATCTTTCTTTCAGTTCTTATAAAGGTTAAAACAATTTGTCCCTAAGTACTTTTTGTAAGATTGACTGTACACAAATGTATGTTAGATACGATTTTAAACTATGTAGAGTGAATCAAGTTTTAAACCTTTACAATTTGTAATTTAATATTCCACAACACCCACTTACTGTGTTCTTTATACAGAGCTCTTTATTTCTCAACAACAAAACGTTCGAAGGAAAAACCGAAGATGGCAAATTAATATTTTTAAATGCACCTCGTGGAAGCAACATTCGGTCAAGTTCACTGTAAAAAAACCAACAGGAAGTTTAGACCTATTAATATAAGTTTGGCCCTGAATTATTGAAATATGAAACCTTTAAAAAATAAGATACAAATCATTCAGGTGGCTTTTTAAATATTTCCTGATGACTCAACATATAGTCAGGTCATCTATTTCTGATCTGGCTTTGTTGTCCATAAGTCTGATGTAAAATTTGCAGTTAGCAGTGACATACTTAGCAATATTATGTTTTGCCCCGCTTGTCGCACAAAAATAAAAAAAAACTTTCAAAACAATGACCATGCTGACATTGGACAAAATATTTTCTCAAATTTCGGATATTATTTCAGTCTGTATCGATATGGTCTTAATATGCTTTTAGATATTTTCTTTAAAAAAACATATATACCAGTTAGCTGAAACCTTAGAGACGAATCTGAATCACTTTTCAAAGTAGTGGACAGGGATTTTACGTGTCAGCATTTTTTGCCATTTGTGAGGAACATTTTGTTGTTTTCTATGAAAATCTGCTTTAATTATTCTAATATGACATTTAAAATACAATGGGTTCATTAGCAAGATGTGAAGATATTTTATCGTTTTTCCGTCAGCTGTTTGAAACATATTTTTATGAAGATTTAACTCTCCCCTCCCAGTTTTGAAATGGAGGGTGTATTAATTGACAAGCAGTTGCAAGAATGTATCACTTAAAGGGAACTAGCAACGACACAAAGCGCAAGTGTTCGTGTGATAATTGGTCCAAAAAGATTTTAAAATATTCTACCTTTCAAACTATTAGTCACAACTATGTTAGCATGGAAATAATAATACGGTTATAAACACAAAACAAAAACAAAAACAAGCCAACTATAGATAGAAAAAGGCGAGTTTCATTGTTAATGTGTTTCGTAAATGCTTGGATAATACGTATTATTCAAAACGAATTAGTCCCGAACGCAGTACAAAATGTTCGTCAATAAAACTTAAATATTAATCAACCACAAAGTGCTCTTTATTCAGTCACAAATTAATGGGTTGATATAATTGCTAACGCCACGGGAAATCCCTATACATTTTATTTCACAGGACATATCAATAGAACTAATCAGAAGGGGTCATTGCGATAATTTTGTTTATTATACAATTTTGCTTACATGGAGCACTGACAGAAAGACATTATATACACTTCAAAAATGTATTGCATTTCTCATTTTGCATCTTTTGGTTATCCCTTGTTTTATTTCTTTCCGTGTTAATGTTGGTTTAGATTTATTTTGTAAAACGACCTTGCCAATCACTACTAAATCTGTCATATGACAGTAATGAAATAATAGTATGTTTCTTTTTGTACTATTAATGACAAGTTACAGAAAAAGAATTTAATGCAAACAATACAACAGGAAGATTTTTTTTAACATCATGAGATTTAAACATGTCTTAAATAACTGAAGTCGGTGAAACGATACAATTTAATGTATTTCTAGTTTATACACGTGTCAGTATAATTGTAAAGTACATCATGACAGACTAGAAATTAGTAATGTATGTACTCAGTATCTTCCATTTAAACAATCTCATATAACCTAAATTCATTTGTAAATTCTTTCAGACTGGGCATGACTAAACAACGGACTGCCTTACAAACTCCAATTCAATTTATGGTAACCGATTTATAGTTAAAAGTAATTGTAGCAAATTTGAGTGGTGAGAAACATGAATTATTTCAATTGAATATCTGACTACTTGCATGACTTGGTAAGCATAAAATCCATACTAGAGTCAATGGGCTATGTAAATTTAACATAATCCTTTGTCAAAAAAGCTTAAACAATCATCCTTCAAAACATTTAGCCATAGAATTACAATTAATATTTAGATATTTTTGGCATGAAATATCATATTAGTATATAGTATGCGGTCTTTTGGTGGATGTGAATTTGCTAGGGTTTTTCACAGTGTGTGTAATGTAAAATTTATTCAGTCAGGGTATTTAAGCCATTTCTTTAAGGACATGTTTCAATATCCATGACATTGAGTTGTATTGGCCTTTGTTTTGTGTTCAAAATATAATTAGTTCAGGGATGTCGTACAGTCCGTGTACATTCTATTTGTCATTAATGGTAGTGTTTATTCTAATCAGAGATTCATTGATCGACATCGTAGACCATTATGCTGATATTGTGCATACATGGATTTGAGGCCATCTTACATTTTAAGCGGATATGCCGATATCATATATTTATTTGTTACCATCTCACATCTTACGTAGTTATGCCGATATTATGTACATATTTGTTACCGTCTTATTTCCTAAACATTTATGCCGATATTATGTATACATTTGTTACCATCTTATTTCCTAGACATTGATGCTGATATTATGTATACATTTGTTACCATCTTATTTCCTAGACATTTATGGCGATATTATGAATATATTTAGGACCATCTTACATCCAGGTCTGTAATGCTGATTTTATATAACCATCTTATATCTTATACTGATATACTATTTTTAATTTTAGACAGTTGTGCCTGTAGGATGTACATAAAAAATTACCGATTTATTTGATACAACATTTGCACATTCAACAAATGGGTTCCTGTTATAGTTAGTTTTGCGCCATTGCTATCTTGGGTCCTCCCTATACATGGTATACATGTACTACTGGCAGAGGGGCATTGCATGCACTTTAAAAAAAAACAATATTTACGTTTTATGTTGGACTACCCACGTTTTATTTTTCCCTATATATTTTTTCCGTGTTAAAGTTGTTACCATTAAGATCTGTTATGTGATAGTTACGAAACAAAAGATTTGATGTGTTTCTTTGTACTATAAATGACAAGTTACAGCAGAATGAATTCGATGCAACAATATCACAGGAAGGTATCATGTACCATCATGAGTTTGAAAAATGGCTTAAATTACTGATGTAGATGAAACGATATGATTAAATGTATCTTAAGGTTTTTCACGTGTCAGCATATTTGTAAAGTGCCTAATAGCAACGTGAAAGCTATTTATATTGTATATTTGTCATCTAATCAATCCCAATGCAACCTAAATTTACTGGTAAATTCTTTCAAACTGGGAAGAATATAGAATTGACGACCTTACGGATTCAATTTATGGTTAGAAACTCATTGCTACAATTTTGAGTGGGAAGAAAATACGTTGTTTAAAATAAACATGATGGCATAGAGTTTTGCTAATTTTGTGCAACATGTGCACATTGAACAAACGGATTCATTTTGTGTTATTGCTATCATTATGGGAACCTCCTACACATGTTATTTCACAGGACATGTCAATAGAGAGTAAGTATAAAATTAAGTACTGGCAGAATGGCATTCAATACATTTTAAGGAAATATTTTTTTACGTTACATTTTTGGTCAACCCCAGTTTTATTTCCTTTCAGGTATATTTCCGTGTTTATGTTGTTTGGGTGTGCGTTTTTAACACTCAATTTTGTCATATGACCGTAGTGAAACAATAGTTTTAATGTTTCTCTTTGTACTTTAACTAACAAGATACAGAAAAAAGAATTTAAAGCAAACAATATAAAGGACAGACTTGTTTTATTATCACGAGTTTGAAAGACGGTCTTAAATTACTGAAGTAGATAAAACGATATGAATAAATGTATCTCTAGTTTTTACACGTGTCAGCATATTTATAAAGGACATCATAACAGAATAGCAATATTCAGTATTTTTCATCTAACAATCCTATATAATCTAAATTCATCTGTAAATTTTTTTAGGCTGGGCATGAATAAACAGTCTAACAGACTCCAATTGAATTAATGGTTACAGACGTAGAGTAGTAACTAGCAATTTTGATGACTAGAAACATATGCAAGTTTGGTAAATGAGGGTCTGATAAATTTATAATAACCTTCTGTCGAAAACCTTAAATAATCTTCCTTCTATACTTTTCAATAGATCTACAATAACTTTTGGGATGAAACATAATTGTTACATGAACTCTGTGTTGATGATAATTTGAGGTTTTTACTGTGTGTCATTTATATATTGATTATTCATAACTTTATGCATGTAGATTGAAATTTCATTCACTCAGCATTCCCATGCCTTTTTTTAAGGAAATGTTCCAAGGCATGATATCAAATCGCATTGATATACATCACAATTATGTATACACTTAAGACCATCTTGCATCTTAGACATTTCTGCCTAGATCATTTATACACGCGAGGCAACCTTACATCTTGGACCTTTATGCTGATCTTATGCATACACTTCAGGCCATCTAACATATCAATCTTATTGCCAATATCATGTCTACACTTGAGGAAATCTTATATGTTAAAGATTTATGTCGATATTCCCTCCTACAACTTAGACAGTTATACTAATATTATGTATACACTTGAGACCATCTTATATCTTAGACAGTTATACTGATATTATGTATACACTTGAGACCATCTTATATCTTAGAATTTATGCTTATATTATACATCAGAGGCAACATTACATCTTAGTCAGTTATGCCAATGGTAATCTTACAACTAAGATATTATTGCTGGTCTTCTGTATACACATGAGACCATCCTACATCTTAGACATTTAAGTCGATATTATTTATACACCTGAGGTCATCTTATAGTTTAGAAAGTTATGCCGATATAATGTATAGACTTGAGGTCATCTTAATCTAGTATTGTGTATACGCTTAACACCACCTTCAACCTGGCATAAGTTATGTTTCTCGTTGACTTTTGAAGGTCTTGGCTAACTTTAGGATGTAAAACAGCAGTTTAGTAGCTTATCATGTAAACTTTTTTGCTTACTCTGCTGGCAGAAAATAACGGCATTATGATTAAGGTTTGGGGAACCCGAAGCCAACCTGTTCATCATTTTGAACTCCAATGGTACAGATTTAAACATACATGTAATCCTTATTGGGGAAAACTATGAGAAACTCACCTGAACTTCCAGTAGTTATGTTATATTATTTGTATGAAATATCATTTTGATATGGAGATGAAACGTTTTACAAATGAAGAATATTTTACATTAGTGATAAAAAGAAAAGGTAAGAAAACAGAAGGATGAATCTATAAACATCATTAATCAAGGACGCAGACAGAATCCGGATTAAGACAAATACAAACAGACAAACATAAGTGTTAAGTGGTACAAGACGTTTCTAAAGCTGCGCTGTACTAGCAATGTCCTGCAACAACAGGTCCCGTAAATCATCGTAGTGATATATAGATTCGTAAAGGAAAAATAGTATGAGGTTCTAGTATAACATGGACTTGCATGGTAATACTTAAGATGCTGTCCATTTAGAAATCAGGCAGATCCTATGATATGGGTGGCACATGGTCAATTTTAACCCACCGATTTTTTGTTCCAATGTAATGTTTAACCCTCATGTATTTTTAGAAAGAATAGGGGTTTTTCTGTAACAAAAGGGGATGACTCCATATGATTCCAAAGCGCCCTAACAAAGCAACTAAATTATGTACAGATCATAGAGTTATCTCCCTTTATTTCATAGTTTTCAGTGATTTCTATGTAATTTATTACACTCTAACCATCCATTGTAGTAAATTACAAACCAATATTCATTTTTCAGAAAACACAAGTTTGTGATCTCAAATGGCTGAATTTTATTCCAACACAAAATTTTGCATGTGCCACCCACTGCCTGGGTCTTCCATGGATACTCTCTTAATATCTAAGACTGTTACAGCCTAATTGTGTCCTTATACTTAAGGAATGTATGATATATAGTGGAAAAAGAAAAATAAATAAATAACTACTTTGTCCGTGGCAAAAAGGTTCCTAAATCAACAGTACTGATATTATTTCGGAACATGCTTGCCGGGAAAAGGGCAAAATTAATCTTATTTTTTGCATTAACAATTTTGTTATTCTATATAACATTCTATGCAAAATGGATCTCTTTTTATACTAACATATGATAATGACAATTTGTTAATTGAAATTACTTATGATATATTGTTATTACTATAATTTCAGAGGACGACAGGTGTAACGTCATAGCCGATGTCAATTTCCTGTTTGACGACAGTGGTAGTATGACCCAATCTGATTTTGACTTGATGAAAAAATTTATGAAGGATTTAATTGATGAGTTTCACCCTGTTGGTACATGTGGAACTCAGTTTTCTGCCCTTTGTTTTGGATCAACTGTAGAAGATCATTTTTTCCTGAATGACGCTAACAGTGCTGAAGGTTATAAAGGTCTTATCGATGGCTTCGCTACGAGGGACACTGGTTTAACATTGACACATCTAGGACTAGAGGTGAGAAGATATCTCCTCAACCCCTAATCCCCTACACGAAATTTCAAAAAAAAAATATAGAGGAATATAATTATGCTTTACATTTTATGTTTTTTCATATAAAAGTCTACTTAAAATTGATTTATTTTATTAGACCTTTCAAGATTAGTCGTCGCCATCTTGGATTTTTTCCCAGCCAAAACCCACAACCCAAGGACCTTTTCCAGTATCCAACGAACCATGATGTGACACCCCAACTGTTCTAAGCTCGTAACAGACAAGGAACCCTAAACAAACCAATTTTGAACCTCATAATGGAAAAGGCCATACTTTACTCTGACGTCAAAGGTGCCCACGACGCTCGTAATCGCAATTTTGACGTCACAATAAAGTTTTTCTCACATTACAACGGATTGAAGACAGTGTTTACCGGTGTATGACACCCGTGTAGAATTTCCTTGTCTTCAATCACATGATACAAAATCTGACGTCACAATCTATATCGCCGACGTCATAATGTCAAAACATCGAAAACACATCGACT
>JAOXYJ010057275.1:0-11944 GCA_028566555.1 Lithophaga nigra
CTGACGGTCAGAAGCAAACTCATACACTATAGCCGATAGTCTACAGATCTGTACAGGTAGATGTTAACATTCACTGACGGTCAGAAGCAAACTCATACACTATAGCCGATAGTCTACAGATCTGTACAGGTAGATGTTAACATTCACTGAAGGTCAGAAGCAAATAAACACTACAGCCGACAGCCTGGAGATCTGCACAGAGATATTACCACACCTGATCACTTCACAATATGGATCTATTACATCGCCGTGTTTCCATTCACTGAAGGCCTGGAGCAAACCCATATTCTATAGCCCATATCCTAAAGATTTGTACAGGTGAATGTTAACAGACCTGATCACTTCACGGTATACAACAGTGTCATTTTTTTCTTTCGCTGAAAGTCAGGAACAATTGACATACTAATACCCATACACCAGACATCTGTATAGGTAGATGTTAACATTCACTGCAGGTCAGAAGCAAACTAAAACACATATAGCCGATAGCCCTGAAATCTGTACTGGTAGATATAAACATTCACTGAAGGTCAGAAGCAAACTCATACACCAGAAATATGTACAGGTAGATGTTAACACACCTGATAACGGTATGAGTCTATTACAGTTGCATTTTTCCATTCAATGAACCTCAAGATCAAACTTATGAACGATAGCTGATAGCCTAGAGATCTGTACAGGTGCATGTTAACACATCTAACGTATATGTCTATTACACCGTCGTTTTTTCATTCACTGAAGCTCAGGATCAAACTCATACACGATAGCTGATAGCCTAGAGATCTGTACAGGTAGATGTTAACACATCTGAGGTACATGTCTATTACACCGTTGTTTTTCCATTCACTGAAGGTCAGAATCACAATCGCACCATATAGCCGACAGCCCGGAGATCTGTACAGGTGCATGTTAACACATCTGAGGCATATGTCTATTACACCGTCGTTTTTCTACTCATTGAAGCTCAGGCTCAAAATCATACACGATAGCTGATAGCCTAGAGATCTGTACAGGTAGATGTTAACAACACAGGGCCTAAAAATTGTTGCATTCTAAATTCTTTTTGACATCGCGTAAAATTTACAGAATGCTAAGACAATTTAAACTACCCAAAGGTCTTCCCAAAATATTCCAGTATGTTACGGGCTGGGAAGTCTTGGTAAAATAAAGGCTTCATTTGTTAAGATCTTCAGACGCCTTCTCAGAATCATTTTTTTCTTCGGCAGCGAGAAGTTGTCCGGGCTTTCTTTCCCAACATTAAAATTGCCGGTTATAGCAGTTTGGTGAACTATCGTTTTATGCCGCACCAAGAATGGTGCTAGATATTTTCCAGAATGAAACCAGAAATTACTTTCTTCCAAACCAATATTTTCAAAATTGATAATCAATAGTTATTGAACACATCTAGTAGATCATTATTATACCTATCGACTTGAACCATTTTATGGCAAATTTGGGTTATCTTCATCATATTTACACAAAATTCATTGTTACCAACTTTAAGACATTTTCAGATAAAGGGAACTGCACTAATAATTTTTAATGAATGTATCTGGGTGATATCTTTCACTGGACCTAATATTGTGAAATTATTTGCATTATTTATAAACTAAAATCTCGACTCCATTTAATTGAACAATGAAAGATGGTAAAAAGAAGATTAACATCTCTTATGTTACGTTTCTGACAGAAAGTACTCTTGGTGGATATTGTTAGGATACTGGACTTTCTTAAAGACAATATCTCTGTTGAATTCGGTAGACATTTTTTTACAATCGATATTTCAATAGGCACTACCTGTGCACCACTCCTGGCCGACTTGTTCATGTATTCGCATGAGGCAGACTTTATTCAGAAATTGTCATAAGAAAAAAGAGAAAAAGCTAAACCAGTCTTTTAATTTCAGCTTTCGATATATAGATGATGTTTTATCACTTGACAATACAAGGACTACTTGCATCTCATCTATCCAATCCCAATGAGCTCAAAATTAAAGACATCACAAATACATCGAAGTCTGGATCATACTAGACTTATTTCTTTTCATAGACAATGGAGGACGGTTAGAACGACTACGATTTTCCGATTGAAACTATCCTTTTCTTGAGTAGCCACATACAAGCATTGCTTTCGTATGGAGTCTACATTTCACAGTTGATCCGCTATGATTTTCCGATTGAAACTTTCCTTTTCCTGACTAGCAACATACAAGCATTGCTGTCATATCGAGTGTACATTTCACAGTTGATCCGCTACCATAGGGTTTGTGGCAACAATTGAGACGTTTTAGATAGCGAGTTATTACTATCACCAAAGGTACTCAGTCAAGGCTATGTTAAGTCTGAGTTAATGTCACTGCGGACATTTTATGGTCGTTATCATGAGTTATCATGACGATTATAGGTTGTCCATGTCACAAATGACTATGGACATGTTCCCTGTATTGTAGTCTTTACCCGTTCTCGATAATTGTTTGATGATTTATTACTGGCTTTACACTAGTGCGAAAAGACTTGTGATACATGTGTAGCAGAACGTGCTAACTCGTTCGGTGCACTTGATGTCATTTCCGGTTTTTGTGGGAGTTCATATTGTCCTAGCTTTAGTTTCTAGTGTTGTGTCTGTATTTGCCTCCTTGTTTGTGTTTGTGTCTGATTCTTCATAGATTGTAGTCTTATCTTTGGAGTTTTTGTTGATTCTGTGTGAACTTTGATCATCATCTCATTCTATACGGTTGTAAAATTCCAAGTAAAATTTGATATCCTGGCATGTTTTTCTTGACTATTATCTGAACCTCATTAGCAAGTTTTTGCTATTGAAATCGTATTTCAAACGTAACCTCATGTCATCCTGTCATTATTTTTCTTAATTGTAACAGTTTTTATAACTAGTCCATTCCTATGTTGATGTTCAGATTTATGTTTATACTGGTTCTTGTCAGTTATCCATTACTATTTTTACAGAAGACATTTTATCAAAAGCCTTCATGTCATTCACGTCATCTCAAATCCTTTCTTGATATTGAGACACGAGTCTTACGTGTGAAGTACTAACGCAGAAATATGCAATTGCAACACTAAGATGGCTGGCTACTATTAGCATCTTGTTGTTACTGTATATAAGGCTATCGCGACAGAAAACCAGACTATTCTCTGTACATCAAAGTGCATTCGACAATCAAAGCCTTATCTTTGTTAGGTCACGATTTGAATCTTATCAATAGATTATTAATAGGATCAAAGTTGCAATGAACATTGCAATATTCTACAGACTTATTTTCATAATTTTTATTTTATGGCTGGCCGTCACAATATGTATAAATCATTGCATTTACGTGTTATTACTTTTGATTCTGAAAGTAACATTTACCTTTTTCGAGAGGAAATACAAGGAACTTTTACCTGTCAACCAGAAAAGTGTACTAATTACAGGATGTGATACAGGTAAGGTTTAGGTCTGAAGCTAGAACTTCTGCAGACATTTTTTATTTTTCAAATTAGGTTAAGAAAAATGATTAAGACTGCAGTACATAAGAACCATCTGCACTACCCACAAGCAGCAAGTTCAAAAAACCAACTAAGAAACCAAAGAGCAAACAAAGGTAACAATAAGAAGTCGAGAAAGGCTGACTTAGTACAGGTGCGAGATATATTGCATAAAGGTGATATCTGAGAGAAAACGCTTCTTACCTTATTGACGATTTTGTATGTCTTAGTTACTAAACAGAGGGTGCGTGCTAAAACTAAATATTCATTTATTTTATAGTGCAGTATAAACAGATTGGAATATATTCTTACTTGATGCCATCTTTTACTATATATTTTTATAATAGACATGATGAAGTAATTAGTATCAGATATTTTAAAATGGCAAATTCTAATGCAGAATTGTTCTTCAAAAACCAACCACTACATTCTAATGTATTTGTATCTAGAATATCACATTTCCGGAAAAAAATTAATATCTTGGGAAATGGTCAATTCTAGTGCCGCACCTATCCAAATAAGAAAGTCGGTTTAAGACGTGGTGCCTTCTGGTATATTACATTTCCTGAATAAGTAGAGTTAGTATCTTCTAACGTGAATAAAGTAGATTACATCTCCTGAATATAGCAATCAGTCTCTTGACTTGGTGACCTGTGGTATATTACACTTTTCTGAATAAAAACAGTCGTCATTTCCCGACATGATGACTTTTAGCACGTCATACTCTCTTAATAAAGCAGTCGTGAATATCTCATATTTCCTAGATAAGGCTTCGGGATCTGACATGGTATCTTCTGGTACATCATATTTCCTGGATAAGAGAGTTAATATTATTCAGACGTGCTAAATATAGTGGATAACATTGCCTGAATATATAGCAACCAGTTATTTCAGGTGGTGACTTTTAGTATATCACATTTCCTGAATATAGAAGTCGAGATCTTCAAATTTGCTGTATTCTAGTACATCATATTTTCTAAATATAGTAAAAAAAATAACTTCAGGCGAGATGACTTATAGTACGTTACATAATAAGGCAGTCAATATCTTCTGACGTGGTGAATTCTATTAAGTCACAATTTATGAATACGAAACAATAAATGATACCATCCAGAAATCAAAACTCACGAATTCATGAATCAATTGGCAAATCCCAAATCAGAATAAGGGAAATTGCACGAGCTGACAAAGAATTGAGACAGAGCAAGGATCTCGTGCTATTTCCTGCAATAGTCAATAATCCATTAATAAATAAGTCCAGTAATGGTCTTATCCGAGGATAGTCAAAATTCAGAAATGTAGGATTGAGTTGTTCTACTTATCACGAAAAGATATCATGACTTACCTGGGATATAGTTTCTCTAGCTCGTGGTGACGGCCGTAAGTTTACCAAGGCCCAATTTTATTCCGATTGTGTCAAAACTCTGCTTAATCAACTTGTCATCAAATTCCCTCTATTTAAAACGTCACCATAGCATGCACAGGCTGTATCGTATCATATTAGTTGTGACACAAACAAGCCACATGCAGGGCTACTGGTATACTACAGCTTAAGAGAGGAACATTTTATAGGGCATTAATTAAGTTACCTTTTTTAACATAGAACATTTATTGTCCATTTTGGTCAGTATTTGGATAGGAAGCAGACCGTGTTGTTCCATTGAATCCTTAATTTCGAGTTCACTTGAATAGATCAGACGTAAGGAATGACCGAATTTCGGATTGCTTAGCAAAAGAGCAATGAATATGTATCTGAAAGTGAAATTCAAGGGGTTTTCAGCACTTTTGTTCTTCTTATCTGTCAACCATTCTTCTATAATTCTGCTTCATACAAATGTGAAAACAGGATGGCAAGTAGAGGGAGTACAATTTGTTCCCATTGGGATGCCGGTCGCCTTTTGTAAGTAAGTTCAAAGGTACCAAAGGGGCAACCAGAAACCGTAAATCAAAAAAGGAAAAGCAACGCCATAGCCAAACAAAGACACAAAGAAAAACATCGATTCACACAACATAATACAGAAAACTAAAGACAGAGCAACACGAACCCCACCAAATATTGGGGTGAGATTAGGTGCTGCGGAAGTGTAAGCATCTCCTGTTCGACAAGTGGCACACATCATGTTGCTCATGTTAAAATCCGGTAAGTAGTCACATTCGGTGATAAGTCATGAATAATGAAAGAAGAACAGGACTGTGATCAAGACAAAAGGAACGTATCAGTTGTCATTTGTGACGATTTATTAAGATAACAGAATATCAAATTTATAACAGTTCAATCTTCGATCTAAATGTTTCAATTGACAATTTTAATTTTCTATACCGAACGTTCAAAATTCAAGACGCGGAAGACCGGAAAAATCAAGTACTAAAATGTCCAGAATCTTCAATATTTTTCACTTTCACGATCCTATTAAACAAAACAAAATGGAGGACTCGTATCGTTGGTCGCGGTTGTTTCAATCACGTGCTCGTTTATTTGTGTTGAATTTTATTCTGAGATATAAAACCAATATTTTTTATTTATATTATAATGAAGGTGAAATTTATCTTCATACTCTAAATCATATTTGGTTAATCTTCTTCATGTGTTGAAAAACAAAAATTCTAATATTTGTGAAAAAAACTTTGGCATTATAGCTATATTTAGATTGATGGAAAGATTATCACCCTTTAGTGTCACAGGCTTTGATTTTGGGCTCCTAGTTTTTGTGGCAATATCTTCGCAATTACAGTGATTTGGGATCTGAAACTTTCACGGTGGGATTCTAGATGAACTGAGCATCAGTGAGTTACAATTTTTGCAATTTTCATCAGTTTTACAACTTTTCGTATTTTGAAGACAGTTCTATTTATAAATACTGACAATCACAACCCGAACACAGCTCACTACACTAAGTTCGATATAGTCGTCAACTTAATACCCGAGGGTCATTTTTCACCAAGTTGGACTTTGGACTTTGAAGTCACATGACTATGAATACCGTAAATGTGGCCGATTTCAACCGGTTACCGCCGAAGGATAGGCTTAAAATCCTAGACGTGGAAAAGGCATTTAAAGAAAAACACCTGAAGATAATACAAGAGTTTTCATTAATTGAATTGAAGTCTTTCAATAAACATAAATACAAATGTAGTATTATAGCTGATATGAAGACAGAACTTCCCGGAATAAATGAAGTATTGATCGATTCGACTTGTCATTATGTTTCAAATGCATTGAACAGTGAATGCGAACGGCTTTTAAAGGAGAAAAAGCGTAATCCAACGCTCAGAAAAAATTCCGAAAATACAGAAAATTGCTCTACTGAGGCCGTAGGCTTACTAGATGTGGTACAAAATGAATTATCTGACTCATTCCAGAATCTGTGTCTAAGTGTCAATGAGCCGTTGGACCCAGGTAACGACCAATTAGCTCAAAGTCCACTGCAATCGCTTGCTAGTCAGCTTGACGACAGTATAACTTACGAAAAAACTGTAAACAGTACTGATCACAGTAATAATGGTGTGATAACATCTCCTGAACGCAGCCAAGACAGACAAACTGCCGCTTCATCTGTGAAGTCTGTAACTATAAAAAAGTCATTAAAAGGGAAACCCTTGTCAGCAGCCAGTTCTGATAACATTCCATGTATATGTAATGGCTCAGTAGTCAGTAGTATGTTACAGTGTAACTTTTGTCAAGTCTGGTACCATGATACTTGTATGGGCTTGAAACAAAATGAAGCCGTTGGCTTTTGGACGTGTCAGTCATGTAGAGTGCTGCCGCAGATGGTACACAAAATCAGTGACCAGCTTGATTCTGTAATTAGTAACAACTTACAACTCGTCAAAGACAACGAAGTAAAGACTGTTAAAATAAGGGAACTTGAACTAGAGAACAGGAGACTCCGTGAAACTATCGAATCAATGAATAATAGATCAGGAACACTGATTGCTGACCAGGAATCTCATGTCTCGCATATATCAGATGCCGCGCCTTCCACTACTAACACATCTAAAGAAACACTGCTAATAGGCAGTTCGATTATACGGAACATTACCAAAGAAAGATTTGAATGTGCAATAAACCCTATCTGTGTTCGTGGTGGTAAAGTTATTGACATCATAGCGAAAGTTCTGCACTTACCTTCCGACACAACAGTCGATAACATAGTACTCCAGATAGGAAGCAACGACTGTCTGAGTGATGACTTTGATCCGATAAAGTTTGACGAAGAGTACCGCGCTCTGGTAGCTGCTTGTAAGTCTGTTTGTGACACTATTGTTATTTCAGGACTTTGTCCTAGACTTGATGATAGGAATGGTAACATTAGTGCTGGTAACAATGTTCTTGAAAAGATTGCTAATGATGAGAGTCTGTGTTATATTGATAATGATTCTTCTTTCAGGCAAACCAATGGTTCTGTTAATACGAAGTTGTATCATCGGGACGGGCTGCACCTGAACCTGCAAGGCTCTTATCGTTTGGCGGAAAACATAGGAATAACCCCTAAAGTACGCACTAACACTCCCGTTATGCAGAAGAATCCCTCTCTCCATAGCAGGCGTCAGGTGAAACCCAGTCCCGCAAATACCTCACGTCGGTACAGCGACCAGTCTGCCGCCTCAAGTCATCATCATAAGAAAGGACAAAGTTCGAACAAACGGTCAAGACCACATCACAGATCAAGACAACAGTCTTCTGTAAGACAGGCCAAAACAGTCCCCACCGTCAGAACATAAACCAAAGACAACATTACAGTTATTCATTTATACATAACCAAGATGATGACGAGAGATGGGAGGTGGTTTGCTGGTACTGTGGTGAACATAACCATACTTCTTCTGTATGTAGGCATGGTGCCGCAATATTATGCAATCAATGTCACGAATATGGTCACAAAGAAAAGATGTGTTACAATAGGTAGGTTCCTGGCCAAGAAGATAGTGCCGATTTAGGCGACATCTCTGATAGGGTTCATACTGAAAACGCCAGATCAAATTGCCGTCGTAGACGTAAGCGCGGTGGTAAGAGAACTAATAACTGTGATAGTGATATCAAAATTGATTTTCTGAACATTCGAGGTATTTCTAGCAAAATACACGAATTAAATCGACACCTTGAACGCGATGAAGTCGGAATTTTTGGTTTAGCTGAAACTTTTCTGAAGAACGATGATCGTGTTTCCAAATTACACCCCGACTATATATGGGTTGGTAAATGTCGCAATAATGGTGCCGATAAGGGAGGTATTGGCCTTTGTTTGAAGGCAGAACACCCGGTATTAGACGACAATTTGTTAAATAGTCGTGACGATAGCCACGAAAGATTATGGATAGCCACAAGGATAAATGCAACTAAAACTGCAGTTGGGGTTGCTTATTTTCCAAACGATGGGGTTAATAAAGACAAAACTGACAGTCTTATGTACGAACTTTTACTGAATACTACAGATCTGAGATCAAAGGGGTACGAGATCGTTCTGTTAGGTGATTTTAACGGTCGTTGTATTAAACTCTGTGATTTCACAGGTAAGAATATTATTTCTTTTGACCCCACATCTTATAACGGTAAACGGTTATACCAGTTTATTGAGGCGAGTGACCTCACAGTTGTTAATACTTTAAACGTTTGCAAAGGGTATTATACACGAATCATGAATGACCAAAGATCGGCAATCGATTATGTTTTGCTTAGTAACGCCCTTAGTCATAATGTAAAGAGTGTAATTATCGACGAACAAGGTGACTACGATTTACATAGTGACCATGTTATTATCCGTACTGTAATTTCCAATAAGATCCCAATTAATAAACACTCTCAGAAAGAAAGTCGTGATTTCTGGAAAATAAACGATAACACCGATTGGTCAGTTTTTCAACAAATCTTTAAAACCAAAATACAGAAAACTGGAGATTTTTTGAAAATGGGAGATGTGAATCAGGTTTGGGAGTTGTGGAAAAACGTCGTCCACTCCTCTGCTACAGAGGCTATTGGCAGAGCCAAACGCGTAAAAAATTACAGAAATTTTTGGGACAAGGAACTTGATAAGTTAATAAAGTCACGTCGCGAAGCAAACCGCCTCAAGCGTTTACATGATAAAACAAGAGACCCTAACGACGAAGTAGGAAAGCGTCTTACAAATTTATACAATACTCGTAAACAGTTAGTACACGACGCTATTAAACGAAAAGAATACACTTCTCAGTTAAATTTGTTTAACCGAAAATGTGTTCATTCCAGTAACAAAATCAAAGGTTTCTGGGAATTCCTTAAGCCTAAAGATACAAAGATAAATCCCTCTCAATTTATTGCCCCCAAGGACAGTATGACGACACTAACGGACGAAGACGACATAAATGACGCTTTAATGACCCATTTTAGCTCGATTGGTATTGGTTCGATTGCGGACAAGTCTTTCAGGTCCAATATCGAGAAGTGTATTAATAACCTTGACGAAGGCAATCTTCCAGACCAGTCTTTTATTCCCATCCAGATGGATAAGGAAAACATTATTAATATAATTAAAAAATTAAAAGCAGGGAAGTCTTGTGGGGTTGATGATATTCCAAATGAATTTCTCAAGTTTGGTGGAGATGATATGATCTCATCCTTGATTGATATCTTTACAGTAATAACAGATCGGGAATCTTTTCCTGACGAATGGTTTAAAGGCATTATTATACCTGTGCACAAGTCTGGTTCAATTTTCAACCTGGATAATTATAGGGGCATAACTCTCACTTCAAATGTTTACAAAGTGTACTCCAAAATTCTGGAAGAAATAATCTTAAATTATTTGGAGGAGAATAATGTCCTAGGAGAAGAACAAGGTGCCTTTAGGAAAAATAGGAGACCAGAAGATCACCTGTTCTCTCTTCAAGGTATATGTTCCTTGCGAAAACATAGGAAACGCAAAACTTACTTAGCTTTCCTTGACCTGTCTAAAGCTTTCGACAGAGTGTGGAGAAATGGTTTATTCTACCTCCTCTGGGAAAGCGGTATACAGGGAAAATGCTGGAGATTGTTAAGATCTTTATATAAGGAAGTAAATAATAAAGTTCTATTTGGTAATTTTGAAACAGAATGGTTTGACCAAGAGTATGGTCTGAAACAGGGGTGTGTTTTATCCCCAACATTATTCTCAGTCCTTATGAATGACCTTGCCAGTATGCTTAAGGCCAGTGGTCTTGGGGTTAACATATCATCTAAGTTAATAAATTGTCTATTTTTCGCTGACGATATAGTTCTTATGGCAGATTCCGAAGAGGAACTACAGAGTCTTTTAAATATTGCTGGGAAATTTGCTGCAAAATGGAATTTAGAATTTAATCATAAGAAATCAAAAGTTCTTGTAGTAGGTAAGAGAGTTAATAAATGTAAGAAATGGAGCTTAGGTGATTATGATATCGATGAAGCTAGCGAATATAAATATTTGGGTGTATATTTTTCAAGGTCACTAAAATTTACTTTCCATATCGAAAACCATTTGAAAGAAACTTTCAATAGGAAATATAACTATTCTATTAGAGTCCTCGGTGAATATGGAAATTTCAACAGAATCAGTTTTGGCAATAGCCTGTGGAACTCTGTAATTAGACCATCTATAGCACATGGCTGTGCTGTCTGGTTTCCTTCATCAAACTCAAGCATAGAATCTATTGAAAGCTGGCAATACAAAGTAGGAAAGCTTATCCTAAATACTAAAGTTATGGTTCCAAAGAGTGCTGTTTTGGCAGAATTTGGCTGGGAACCAATTATTTCCTTTATGGATAGGCAAAGGGTATCTTACTTTAGAAGATTTGAAACTTTACCCGATGACAGATTATGTAAACTGGTACTAAATGAACTAAAAGTAAACGGGTCGAATGACTGGAAATATTTACCATACATCCGGAATATCTTTCAAACTGTTGGTCTCGACCACTTCATCGATGGCCAGTTTAGTATGCAAACTTTCAATAAGTTTTTTGGTGACGCCACACTGCACAAAATCAGTGAAAATATTAGACTTAAAAGTAGCCTTTCTATGTACCAGAATTTTTACGTCTCTAATAGGGGGCAATACTATATCAAAAATGCAAACACGAGTGATTTCTGGTCGTGTAGGTTAAAGTTCCTAGCTAGAACAAACTCTCTGTCATTAAATAATACTCTTGCTAGAATGCACGTATCTGAAAATAGTATTTGTACATTATGTGATTCCGGATCAGATGAGACCGTTGAACACTTTCTTATAAAATGCCCTTTTTTTGATAGAAGTCGTTCCGAAATTTGGTCCGCGGCGAATGATATTATGCAGTCCTCTAACTTCGGTATGGATTTTACAGAGTTGTCGTCCTTGACACAATTACAATTTTTAATAGGAGACATTGGATTCATGTTGGATGACCATATTGGTATTTTATTTGATAAGTTAGGACGAGATATGTTGTGTAATTTGTGGAGTGAGCGTGACGATTTTTAAGTGTTTAATCAC
>JAOXYJ010057384.1:0-11943 GCA_028566555.1 Lithophaga nigra
GGAAATTGGAAGGACTTCTATCTTTCTGTAATACTGAATTATATAAAAAATTGTCCCTTTTCATCAGAAAAATTGCTACCCTCTTTTGAAATATCAATAATTATCTGTTATATATAATAATTTGTATCACTATTATTATTATAAAATTATGTTTATTCTGTCATGTTTGTTATTATAAATTTGTTTAATTTGTGTGAAAGTATATCACTACATGTTTATTCTGTCATGTTTGTATATATATGTATTATTGTACTGACCTCATGTTACACATGTTAAATTGTGTCCGATTGTTATCTAATAAACTTGAAACTTGAAACTACCGGATCAGCTTCTTCTTCCAGTAAGTCTAGTAGTCACGATATACCTGAAAATTTGTTGAAAGTGACGATAAACCCAACAACTCAGCCTAACGCAATAAATAATGAAGATCTGAGGTTTACAATACAGTTATATACATGTAGTTTATATATAGTTTACCCGATCCTTTTATGTGTTTTCGTCTCTTATCTAAGTACTGTCATTGTTATAAATATTAAGTTATCAAATTAATAATTTATGAACATAAAATTTCGCATTAAACAGCTGGTATGTCAAATATTTATAAAAACTTATAATCAAAATGACCACAACACAGCAAAAGGATGACCAAAGAAATATGAAGGATAAAGTGTTCCCGAGTTGTTTCACAAAAAGTATGCAAGCCCAAGTCATTACTCCATCATACATTCGTTTTCGCTGTTGAAGATTGATTCAAAATCTATGATCTTCAAAATCAATTGGAAATAAGTGAACACTGCGCATTATTGATCAGATATGCGAAAAAATTATGACTGTTTATACGATAACCCCAAGAATGTCCAAATTCTTAAACTAATTTCAACAAAATTCAGAATTGAGGGGAGGGATGGGGTAGGCTGGACAAAAACTTTAAATCCTGATGTATTTTAGGCAGGAAATTAATTGGAGCTTCGAATATTTTTTGGACAATGCAAGAGGCATCTGGGAAATTTCACGTAAACCCTGTACGAATTTTTGCGTATGTGGAAGGGACTCAGGTAGTGGCGTTACATGCAAAAATAAATCTTTTTTCTGTTTTCTTTCCTAAAAATAAATATTTTTTCACTACTAAAGAAAATTCATATTTCCTTACACGTTAATAAAATTTATGTAGACATTTAATTATTTTCACCTTCAGCGAATGTCTACAAGAGCATCTAAAAGTATATGTGGAGAAATTACATATAAATACCGTTTAATGGGTGAATTATAATTTCATCATTTACTGTCCACCTTCGTTTTACATGTATAAGTCTGACCACTTACATGTTGCTTAATGATACATGCAATGCTTATTTAACTGATTGATTGACTACCACTTTCAGCGGTTTTTGAGTATTTCACAGGAACCCCCTTCCTTTTTAATGTAATGGAAGCAGCTGACAATAAATCTCTGATAAATTCCTCTGTAGCTGGAATAATAAATCTGTCCATAACAAGTGTACAATGTATATGGTTTCCACAGATGGTTTTAAAACAAATCACAGACGATACATATATACATTGTAACTGGTTATTTATGGTTTCTCCATCGAAATTTAAAAACTTACGTGGGATTTGGACCAAATAATTGCCGTTAGGCAATCATGGACTTGCTTCAGTGTACTAGCTCTATAAATATCCACCTTACAGATTATCTAGTACAAAGCAGGCATCACGTCATGAAGTACTTACATGTAACTTCTCGATCTTGTCTTGCAACAGGCGAAAAAGGCTTACTTGGCCAGTGGAGTTGAATAACAACCCATACAAAGATGAACCAGTTAGAATGCCTAGTTTTATAGTTAAGTTATAGATTGGTTATGGAAAAAGAAACCAGGCTGAAGCTAGTGAACAATTAGCTCTACAAGACATATTGCCATAGTTCCAGAATTTATCACTCGATCGACTTAAGTGACCAGCCCCTGTCTTTGGGAATGTGGATAATTGTTCATTAGCTGTATTGCTCAATTTTTTCATTATGGTTAGACGTCATAATTGTAAGTTAAAATTGTTCGCTGGCTTCAGTCTTTAGAAAAAAATAAGAAGACTGTTTGACATCCAAATTTATTGCGTTGTAACGCAATTACAGGCTTTTCAACATAGTGGCAAACGTGATCTACATTTTTTGTGTCGTAATGTCATGATATTATTTTGTCACTCATTTCAAGCTTCTGCTTTTTACTGAATATTCAGAGGTAATACGTCCACTTGCAGAGACTTTGCAACCAGATCACAACTGAAGGCCTGAGGTCTGTGGAGTAGCTGTACAGGCTTAAATCCCAAGTAAAGGACTTGTAACCATACATAAGTGCTTTGAAGAAAAAAGTATAAATATTTACTGCAGTCTTATCATAAAATTAAATATCCATTAGCCATTGACAACCACTGGAAGGCAACGTGATGGTGAGCGATACAGATTCGAGTGAACCGTATTCGAAGTCTAACTTTTGGCAAGTATCTCAGACATTAGTTTTTGCAGGCGTTCCAAATCAGACGGGATCTATCCCTGTTAGAGGTGATACTCATTGTTCTATACTGATAGATGTGACCAACTACCTACAGCGCTAGCCCATCGATGAGCTAGAGGAAATCATATTTATGTTTACACAAATCAACTAGTCCGTTCTACGCATGACCTCTCGAAGGAACCCCGAGGTATAGAAATAGGACCTAGTTTCTCCCGCTTGCGGAGCAGAACTCCATCGTTAACGGAATGTATGTAGTCATGCGGGAAAACAAATAACAGTCACCCGGAGTATAGAAATAGGACCTAGCTTCTCCAGCTTGCGGGGTAGAACCACTCCTTAACGAACTGTCCGTGTTTGTGCGGGTTGACAAATCCAGAACCAGTCCGTCGGATGGGGACGTAAAACCCTAGTTCCAGTGTTGGAAGAAAGCCACGCTCGAACCCTTGTAACAAACTATTTACGATTGATCCGTAGGTGGTCAGTTACAAGGCTAAACTTTCCATCCCTACCCATCTCTATCCTCCTTTGTCCGTGGCAGTCAAAATCATCCCTCCATTGACCCATCCTATTTCACCCTGACTGTATGTTGACGTCAATCAGTCAATCAATTGTAAGACGTCCACTGACTACACAATGAACTTCGTTCGTCTTAGATGTTGAAAAAGCCTACAATTGCCCTATGCTCAAAACAATAAGAATTTCACCAGTCAACAACAAACAAGATGAACCTACGGCAGTATCAAAAAGTTGAAATAAACACATAAATACAAATTCTGTCCGGAACAGAATATTTCACGGGCTGGTATATAGGCCCACGTTAGGAGAAAACGGTAGTCGAAGAATCAATCGATATATAATGGCTTAGTTTTTTAGTTTGTTTCTGACAAATACTACATGCAACTCCTATTTTTACAAAAAAAAACATAAGCGCCACCTGTTTTTAACAGAAAGGAGAAAAATAAATATAGAGACAAATGTTTTTTCCCATATATCCAATAGGAATCCTAAGCAAAAACATATTCAGCGCATGCCTTGGATTTTGACAATGGTACAGTGTATAATTCAGTATCTTATAGTAATTTTATTAGACAATGTTTTTTTTTCTTTTTAGCTTGTTCTGCATATTGTATAAAAAATGGTTCCTAATTTGTTGAAATTCTGCGAAAAATAACAGAAAAGTCGTGCGTAATTGCTTAGACTGAAATGGGTCTGTCTCAGTCTACATTATATTGTATTACGTCTACAGCGATTTAACAGCTTCATCATCCTCCTGCTTTGAGCTAGGACTCTATATAACTATCTGAATTTAAAAATTACTCTGTAATAATGTAATAACTCTCAACCATAATCGTTTATACTATAATTAAATTTCAGTTTTGATGAACAATATTACACAACCGAAAGTGTTAGAACTTTGGTCAGTACATGCAGACATCAAACCATGGCTCAGATAGCTCCAAGGCCGCGGTGTTTATTTCTACAATACATCAATTGCTCATCGGAAAAATCGCTTGTTAATGAAGTATTTTTAATACTAAAAGAAGTGTATTAACATTGTTTTTAATAAACAATCCTGCGGCTTCTTCAGAATTTCGTTTCCTGCGGAAGCGTGTGTCGAAGTGAATATTTCGCCTCCGCTGATTGGATAATTGTGTTTAATGTGTTAATTCCCGCCGATTAGTCGATAACATTTGCTACTTGACCCTATCGGAGATATTGGAAAATTGTTCTTAAGTAATAACTTCAAAGAAAATTTTGTAAAGTGACAAAAACAATTGACAAATTTCTTATTACATCGGTGAAGATCAAAATAGAGGATGGGAGGTGTAAATGGGAATTTAACAACTAAAGAAGAAATTAGCAATCGTTTGAGTATTAAATGTGTGTTATAACTGTCGAAGATAACGGACCTTTTATCAATAATTCACAAATTAATATGAACCGTGTATAACTTCAAAAAAGTAGCACTTTCGGAGTTAGAAATGAACATTTTACGAAAGATCAGGGCGGTATACACTAACATATAAATTACTCCCAGGAAAGATGAACTACACTGTATATGAGGATAGTAATGTTAACCACTACAATAACGCCTTTGTAACACAAAACTGTCCGGGAACTTTCGGACATCCCAGTTTCTGACCCACATCAAAACGTTCGGTTAAACAGAAGAAATGAAATTTAAAGTGCCTCTACTAAGCAAGATTTTACTGTATATGTCGGTTCTGCGTTATGATTTTTGTACATATATAAGTGAATTGGGAAATCTGCAGCTCCCTGTTATATCTAGCATGCAAATTTCTACAAAAAAAAGATAAAAATAAATAAATAAATATATAAGTAAAGTAAAAAATACGGAATATTTTCAAACACGATTTCCAGGAACCTTCAGATTTTTAAGGGGAAGGCATGAGAAGACAATCTCTCTCAGGTGAGGCTGGTTACCTGTTACCCTTAAGGGCTTACATCTGTACCTGTACGTTGTAGCCATTCTTACGGTTTCAGTTGAAGGTGAGATTGGAAAAAAGCAAACTCTCTATGAAACTCCTCTTAATATCATAGAAGGGCTCTCAGTTTAATGCAATAATTGGGACCTTGCGTGTTTCCAAAAGGTTCACCTCAGTTTTCAGAATTTAAATCTGAGTCTACAAAATATGTTAGGTTTTAAAATGATACTGTGAACGGCTGCGGCAACCTCGAGTCCTCACTCTATGAATCAAGATAAACTCTACCACGGAGCACGGTCGTAGTGTGAGTTTAGGCTCGAATGCAGTAGTATGATTTGTGTGTAAGTCTTGAAAACGGTCAGGTTTTAATAACCTGAAAATGTCTGCAAAAATCTACCTGACTAAAACTTACGATATTCGATAATAAAATTAGTAACACCCAACATAGAATGCCCTCTAGTACTAGCCCTATCCAAGACGTGGTTCTATCGTATATAACTGGTGGTTGTTGGTGTGATGATCAACATTTGGTTGTACCCGCTACATAACCAACAAAAGAGTAAACCAGAGCAATTTGGTTTGATGTTTACTTTTACTTCACTGAGACAAACGCTGACCTGAATTCATTTTTAACAATGAACAAACGTTTCTGGAAAATGACAATTGTTGAGTGGATATTTCGATAAATTGTATACTTTAGGATGGCCTTAAATTAAGGTATTAATGTGGCAAAAAGCTAGGCAAACCTTGCGACATATCCTAAAAAGAGGAGTCATTTTCTTGCCAAAATTGTTTCGTGGACACAAGATCAGCGGATGAAATTGGATATGTGATTGGTTTAATCTTTGTCCTAGTCTGTAAATCGAAACCGCCTCTATTTAGAGGAGGGGGTGAGGACCTTTTCGGGACTGCGGGATTGGGCCTTTTTAAGTTCTGGAATATGGGATTTACTTTTTCGGGATCCGGGAATTCCTACTCAGAATTTTGAATACGGGATTGAAGTTTTTTAAGTCTGGGATTTCAGGATTTTAGGTTTTTAAGTTCGGGATTTCGGGACCAGACCACCTCCTATCCCCCTCCTAGGAACACAAACGCGATGATTGTGTTGTGTTTTATATAAATAAATAAATTTGTTTATTTAATTTTGTTTATTTATTTATTTGATTGATGTTTCCTCATTGTATGGTGACGTAGCAATATAGAAATCGTGTATTAATACACAACAAAATCCTGGACAAGGTATACAGTCTCGACATTGAAGTTTTTCGTCGTATATAACACAACAAATTCAGTCTCAACATTGAAGTTTTTCGCCGCAGATAACACTACAAATTCAGTATCGACATTGAAGTTTTTCGCTGCAGATTACTATCAATTTAGTTATTTATTTGACACATTTGTTTGTAAATCATTTCATAATATTTTAACACTTTATTTCCCATTTATTATGTCAAATATGATTGATTAAGATTATATTTTTATTAAGGTAACGGAAAATATTATATTTTTCCACCTTATCTACAAAAGCGAATGAAATCCCTTTAAACCGACACGTTCTTTACGACACGAATGAATAACAATTCTAGAAATTTGATCTTTAAATAGCAATCAGAAATAAAAGATATTACTTTTTTCAAACTTGTGACAGTGGAAAATGTTACAAAAACACGACCAGGTTAAATTTCTATGATGTTATTTGTTAAAATCAACGGAAACCGACAATTTCCCGTCGAGAACTTCTGGTAAAATTGTTTGGGCGCGTGGCTTAGAAATGATAACGAGATCACTCTTGAAAAGGTCGCACGCGACCACAACTATCATCAACTGGTATATTAGATCCGTTGCACGTGCGTGCGCATTGATCATCGTAAATAATCTTTTTTGCGTTTAATGCTATTCTACAACAAAGATTAAAACGAAATTCATATTACTTCTTGTTTTCTCGTCAATGTTTTCATCTTTGATTTATATTAAATTTTACGATATGCCATTCATTACATTTCAATAACAGTTATTTTCTCTTTCTTATTCCACCTGCTCGAAGAAAGGGACGGTATGACTATGAAAAAGATGAACTTTCTATTTCTAAATTACTTAATTTCCAACTAAGTAAAAGGTTCATTATCATCATAATTTAGTATGAAATCGACAAAGGGGTTAATTTCAAAGATTCTATAGATACATTTTTGATATTTGCCCCCATTGACACCGCTGTATCGAATGTCGGATTATTTTTTGATTCTCTTTGTAGAAACCTTTTACATTAAGCGAATCTGTTTAACAATTTTTCTTGTAATATTTTTAGCTTGTACCGTTGTCATCTAGAACAACGGATATTTTATAACATTAAAAACTTATTAACATACGACCAAAATGAAATCTTTTGTCGGTGGGGTTCGAATTTTCATTTTGTGTATGAAACGCTAGGAGATAAAGGCATGCTATTTGGTCGAATTCGAGTAACAAAAGCTGACAAAACATTTATTAAAATAAATGGTAAAGGTTGTAGATTTCACTTTTTAGTGTGAAAAATGAAATTGATTATATTCAATATTTGTAAGGGATTTTCCTTATTATGTATGAATAGGAAAGAAAAGATAAGATCGAAAAGGACAGACGGGTTGAAAATGAGTTACATAAAAATCAGGTGTTGTCCATATCACATAATAAAATATAACGGTAAAAGGTTTCCTTGCATAAATAAAATAAAATAATTAAAATTAGCTTGTTTTTAATTATGAAAAAAAATCATTAATTCCGTTATGTGATCCAACAAAGGGCTTTTGGTTTTAAAAATATTAATATGAAAAGAATTTATTTTACGCCACTAAATTTTCAAAATAATTTCTAGATAGTTATCATGCGTATATATTGACAAAATTTCCTTCCTATATTTTTTATTTGTTATTTCAGTGGTTTCTTATGAACTTCTTAATTAGTGCAATTTAGATAATTAGATTAAATTTATGAAGTAAGACCAAGCTCATGCCATATGCTCTCTTGAGAAAGAGAACAAACGTTGTTGTTTTAACGATTTATGGATAAAAGTTAACTAATAATTAGGAGTTATAAAGAAATGATGGATTAATTATTGTTTTGATAGCGACACGCGAACACGATCAGACTATTATAGATTATAATTAATAATCAAAAGGTCAAAAGCCACCGCTATATACAAACAAAGTACGACTGCACATGCTTGAAAAATAATATAGATTTAGACATGAAATATGAACAAAAAATAAAATGATGGTATTTTTTTCTACGTTATGTATTCATTTATAAAACTGATTTTACTTCAAATTATAACGATTTTAAAATAATAAAACTTTGATCCCCTTTTCAAAGCTACATGCAGTCTCATAATAGTATGTCAAGCATGTGATTGCGAAATGTTTTTTTTTCTTTAACAACAGTATACGTAAAAATAGGACACCGAGAAAAAGGTCCATTAAAGTACATGCATAGTGTCATTTGTATATTTTCTCTTTTATTTCGTCCGTCTTTCTCGTCGGTCCACTGCCGCGTGCGACCATTGTAAATCAACAACATCAAGAGCAAAAAGTAAAAAAAGAAAGGGATTGCAAAAAAAAAAATGCGTAGCCCTACATAGGTATTTTTAATGAGTATATCTAATTTATCTGAATTATAGTTATTTCACTATTTATTTGGAACATAAGAACTGATACGTCGCTTAGAACATTGTTACTATATCAAAGGGCGTTCTGTGACAAATATTTGTGCCCGCTTATGTATCTTGCTTGAAGACTTTGATAATAAATAACGGAAAATTTGAATATTTTTAATTGAAATTCAAAGAAACAATTGATAAAGAATTGTACTTTGAACTTAATATGAAAATATTATTCTTCATGCTTATTTCATTTTAAGTCTGTCACAAACACAATTTATTAGATATGAAGCCGCGACTATTATTTCAACTTGATTAAATTTGGGCCGTCGTGATCTAAAACTAAATTGATCTTTAACCCCCTCTGGTCTTTGATTATGCTCCTGGAGGTTATTTATCTTTGGTCAGATGTCGATATTTTGAAATGAAGAAGGTGTTGAATAGTCCACCCTTAATAACTATCTATTGTCCGAATGAAAGAGGAATGTGTACTTAAAATCAATATTAATACCAGACAATGCTTCTTTAATCCGGTAGGGATATCATTTCGAGACGCGTGGACGCGCGTGCCGTCAATTTTCGGTTTATTATTATTTATTTTAGTCATATATAATATAAAAATCGAAATATTTTATTAATAATTTAAATGAAAATATTACAATATGAACAACTTCAGTTTAATATCACAATTTTATTGAATCTACTTTTATCTGTATATTTATGTCTTTATCTGTTATACGAGTTATTGAGTGTCCCTTTAAGTAACTTTCATCATCCGGATACTTTTCAAACGAGGAAGAAAACTCTTCAGCAATTTTTCACTTGATTTGTAAACCGGCATACTTTTCACTTTATTTTAAAACCGATAAATTTTTACAAATTTCATCATTTAATATTTCGCATGACCCGAACGGAAAAATAATCAGATCTACAAAATTCAGCAACAGCAATAAGTGTTCATGTTTTGCAAACAAAATTTTTCATAAATTTAATTCAGTTATAAAAATATATACAGACGATTAAAGCCTTATCCAGACATAATCACAGTTTCAATTTTACCGAATGAAATCAAATTGATTTTAAACTACCGCTATACTATTAACCAAACACCTTTCGTCTTTTTAACGGCTTTCAGCTACTCTTTTTATACTTAAATGCCTTTTTGATATCTACACTTAAATTGTCCCATTAAAGATAGATAAAGTGATAATGACGCGAGAAACCATATACCAAATTTAATCCGCATCTGCCCTTTAATGGAGAAATAAATTGAGAAAATTATCGAACATTATTGCATTTTGAAAAAGCTGTATATTGAAGAAAAATTAGTATAGAGGTCTACCTCTGAATGATAATGCAAATTTGGAAAGTTACACCGTATTTAATTTCACAAAAACTGGTATAATATGTGCTCATTTGCGACCATTTATGGCCTAAACCGGTAATTTTAACATTTTATTGTTGATCTCATTCTCACGTTATTTTCAATCGTGCGTTACTAAGCTGCTTTGAACTATTCAAAAACGAAAACTGTGTTGAATGAACGATTTTAACAAAAAATTCCCCGTGAAAAATTCGCTATTGTTTCCTTTATAAACTTAATTTTATACAAAACCAATTTTACCTTGACAATTTTTAAATCTGCATAAATCAAGGTGCAAGTCAAAATCTATTTGTTACAACTTTTAAAGGTCCGCCTATGCCACTTCAGTATTTTCTATAAGCTCTTAAACATTGAAATATCTCATTTATAAAATTCGTAAAATTATCTCGCTGTCAAAATCAGACTTAAAGTTCGATTCGGTCAGAACAGGACAACAATAGCCTGTATGGTCACTTGTGGGAGCCACGCGCTCGGTTTCTTTTGATTTTTCATCCTCATGAATTGAAGAATAGATTCAGTTTGGCGCGTGCTGCGATGTGTATTATTCCGTATTTCCCATAATAGTTCATAATTGACTGACCAAAAGTGAACGAAACCAATAAAATTAAATAAAATCGTTAATAATCAAAGGACGATTAAATAGCTTATTCTCTTTCTTGTTGTTATTGATGAGTTTCTTTGGGAGTTTCACTAACAATTTTGCATATGGTAATATCAGAATATTTCTTAAAGACTTTTCGTAAATTTTATCTAATAGTCAGACAAACATACAAGTTCCGCAGGAATGATTGTGGTTAATTTTTCATTCATGAACTACAGTTTTAAAAGAGTTGATGTATTTGGCTGAAAATTATATGATGTGAATCGGTCTATCTGTCGTATGCTCGAGGTCATTTGGGGTGTTCAGCTGCACATGCAGGAGTGTTTGAAATGTACGCCTTAATCAGCTTTTAGAATCTTCAGAATAAGCACAGAATAAGCGCAGTTTTTTGGCTTAAATGTGAATTCGTACGACGATGTTAATTTTATTTCTGCTAGTGTGGTCGTTTTACAGATGACGACAATACACGCCTTCATAATTTAACTTTGCATGCGAAGTTTCTAACTTTAGAGTGAAAACTCTGTAAAAAAATAGAAACTGGTTTATTCTGTGTTATAAATGTGAAGGTACTCACTGTAAATACAATCAAGTTTTATTTTCACTGAAATATGTTGTCACGATATTTTACGAGATTTTGTGTTGCCAGACTCTTGTATTTTACATGTCTCCATGTTATGACAAGTGGACAAGTTACAAATAAAAAGGACCTGATATTTGTTCGCGTAATATATATTGTCTGTCTGTTGCAGCAAGAAGGCAGACTGTCTCATGTCAGGGCTGGGTTCGGAGTAGTTAAGGTCGCTGACTCAGAGTCAAATAAATGCCTCACACCGTTGTCGCGGATTCGAGTGCTGCTCTCCCCGGTGTCGACGTGTTTAGGTCTGCAGAAAAAATCCAAGATCTGGGTTTCAAAGGGTCAGCTGGATAACTGTCCGATCTGTCCTCTCCCTGTAAGTCTGGTAGTCACGATATAGCTGATATATTGCTGAAAGTGACGATAAACTCCAACAATCCAACCCAACCCAAAGACCCACTGTCTCATATTGAAGTCTAACTAAAACTCTCATTAATATTTAAACGAATAAAATTCCCTTCGGGACGGGTTTAACTTTGTGTAAAGGTGTACACACAATAGCACAATAATTTGTGCCTACCATACCCATGTGGCTATTATATTTAATATGGATTACGTGTATAAACGTTGCTCGTGAATATTCAACAGTAAAACATAATCTTTTAAGACATATTAAAACGCCACTTCCCCATTTTTTTCTGGTATATATATTGCCGTCCGGTTAAAAAATAAATAATACAATGTATATTTGACTAAAGCCTTAATGGTTTAGTATAAAGTCTTATGGGTCAGTCGTGCT
>JAOXYJ010057494.1:0-11942 GCA_028566555.1 Lithophaga nigra
AATATTTTACCTGTTGACTGAAAAATGACCCTTTTTTCACATGTGCAGAGATGTTAATTACATCTGCTTAAAGATTTTGTCACGTACAAACGGTCTGAACATGCAGACTAATTTTCATCAAATTAAGATGGATAATAATGAAATGTGATATGTATTTCTATTATTTAAAAGAACTGAAACAGAGTATAACTGGAATGATCAGGCAGTATACTTCGATTTGATTATTGATTATAATCGGTTATCATTATTTTATATTTACTTATTTTTCATTTCACACATTCCTCGCAATGCATGTTAATATGAAATGTTTTTGAGCCAAACTATTTATCATGTTTATGAGAATTGAGAACATATTCTCCCGTATTTTCATAATTTTGATCATAACCTTCATGTTAACTAAACAGACATTTTTCATTTCCTCAGTTATTATGCGACCATTTACCATTTATGAGCTCAGTGACAGCATTATCCCTATTTGATGAGTTCATCTGAGTTTTATATCCGCTTATCTGATTATCAATTATGTAAAAAATAAATTGATTATCTCCAGAAATATCCAAAATTGAATTTTTTGTCATAATCTGTAAAAGTAGAGCATTATTTGTCTCCAAAATTAAAAGAACCTGCTGCACCACCGAGGATCGAACCCACGACCCTTGACACATCAGTCCACCACTCTACCAAATAAGCTAAAGGAGATCTCCATTATTGAGTTAATGGAGGGTGTTATAAACCTGTTATGGATCTATAACTGGGGAAAAAGCACTCCTAATACACTCCTCTCCCTCAAGAGTCATCATACCATGATGACGATATACCACAAACCTCTGACCAGTTTTCCTCATCTGGCCACAATGGGTTTTTAGTTGGGCACCAATGTAACAGTTGAGCTTGATTTGTCTCCCAAACTTCCCTGCTGCACCACCAGGGATCAAAACCAGGACCCTTAGCATATCAGTCCACCACTCTACCAGCTGAGCTAAAGGAGATCTCCACTAGTAACCTAATGGAGGGTGTTATAAACATGTTATGGTTCTATAACCTGGGGAAGGAGCACTCCCGTTTTTCGACATAACAATTAACAACTGATGTTGGGAAGTATTCAAATATAACACACATGACACAGTTATTTCCAATTCTAATGTAAGGGCTAAATTTTGTCTGTTAAATTCACATCCATAATTAAGCATGTGTTCATACATTTACAATGTACATGTAATGATACCAATTTTCCAGTATTTAACATCACCATCCCCTTCATGAAAAAAAATACTATACAGCAAAAAGAATAAAGTTCATTACTAATAAAAACATCATCCACATTAAATGTAACTGTGTCAGTCCATACTTTTAAAATCAAGGCAAACAAACCAAAGGCAAGCCAGAACATTATAAATAACCTACATGTAGACACTGGAATGGACCAATTCTGAAATGCAAAGGCACTGATTGGTCAAAATGTCATGTGCCAGGACAACAGGCCTGCACATTGTCATTTTTTATGATTGGAAACAAATTTCTGAAATGGTCCATTGGGGCAAATAAACCAGGGCTACCAGAGTGCTTGAACTGATGGAAATGTGTTGGGCAAAAGACAGTCTGGATATTTTTGTAGCTGGGATGGCAAAAATATAACATCCCTCCTCATTAACCAACCCCGATTGAGGAGCAGGTACTTCGAAATTGCTATGCCAATAGTTATATCCTACACTACACAAAGTGAGTCATATGTCAATGAAAATAAATGAGGATGTAACAACAGATATCACGGAAATTCTTAATTTTCACATCGCAATTAACAGGTAAGGACAAGGTGAAAAACATTGGACTGGTTAGCATTTACTGCTGCTGAAGGATGTAATTGTATATCTGCATCAACAACATCCTGATACCTGTTTGTTAGGTTCAACAGCCTGAACATGTTCAACCAGGGAGATCGTAGGGAACAACGAACCAGGGGAATCAACTTCAACTTCTATGGAAATTCCACCCTATCATTTAGGGTCACCGTGCATACACACGTTAAAAAAAAATGCTTTCACTAGCTAATTAAAAGAACATATATACACAAGGCCCAAAGGCCCAACTATTAAAAAAAAAAAAAAAACAGTTTCATAACATAAGAATATTAACTTATTTAAGTTTTAAGTTTTTTTTGTTATCTATATACATACACTGGCATGGCACGCTATCAGAATAATATTATTTATTTGCAGTTGAGGCTCAATTCTCATAAAATATTAAATTTTAAAAAGAAAATTATATTAAAAGGTAAGATATATTATAGCTCATTATAGTATAAATTTCTCATATGGTAATATTGCCAAATTACTTGTCATATTAAAAGTGGGGATTTACCATAATATATAAGAGATAAAACATAGACCAAAAAGATAAGTTTAAAATTTACATTGGGGGATAAAAGGTTATTTTTCTTAAAAGTATAAGACTAAGCATATATAAGAAAATTGCAGTACACCCATAGCATCCATACTACAATTAAAAATTGTTCTCAAGGATTTTCCGTTGCTCCTTGCAATAACCGTGTTCTTTCACTATGTAGTGCAAATATCCAATTTCTGGCCATTTCAAATATACTATCTCTAACAAGTGTCTGCTCAGTAAAGATAGTGCTACAATCTATAAGCAACTGTAATAAGATGTCTTCATCTCCATACTTGCTCTCTATGTATATATTCTCACTATTGATGAGACCCAACATCTTGACTCTATGTACCATCCTGGTTTTCTCCAATCTACTACATTTTAACAGGAAGTGTTTATAGTCTTCATATCCATCTGTACAAAGCCTACATTCAGAATCGGTGTTTTCAAAGCGATTCTGTATTGTTTGGGTTTTATAAGTTCCTGTAAGTATTTTACATTGTTGAATACATTTATATACTTCTCGTGGAGTATCCCTGACACTGCGCAATAATGGATGTGGTTTCTTGATATCCCAAATTTCAGTATTCATTTTTGATAAAGTTGTTTTCTGTTTGGCTTCCTCTGTCCACTTATTTTTCCAAAATTTATCAATAGTAGAGTGTGTTAATTTTTTCCATTCTTTTGAATTGTTGAGAAATATTTCATAGGCAGATGGTAGGTCATATTGTTGTAAAATCTGTTGCACCTTAATAAACCAACTGTTAGATTTCTCATTTTTGATTGCCAATTGTCTCCTTGCAATAGTGAATTCTCTGGTATTTTCGTCCCTAATAATTCTAAGAAATAAGCCAATTACAGCTTTATGGAACCGCTGTTCAATCGATTCAGCTCCCAGCAGGATAAAAATAGATGCATCCGCCACTCTTTCTGACAGGGATAAGAATGACTTGAATACTTTCTTTTGAAAATTTTCCATTTTTTGTATGTCCACTTTACAGACATCTAAGATTTCAATTCCATGTAACATACGCGGTATTACATAAGTCTGAAAAAGCTTGTATGAAATTAACGGATTTATGCCATTTATACCATGCATTCCAGCACCCATCATGGCATAGAGAGTAGCTCTAGCAGTCGAGATTCTCTTATTGGTGTCAACTCTGTCCATACTATTTCTTTCTATTCCCAAATGGTTAATTTCTTTCTTTTCATCTAATTTTTCATGAAACAACTCCAGTGTTCCTGACAGTTTGGCCTTTCTATTAACAACCATAATTTCGGTCTTTTTACTGTTTATTTTCACCCTATCTTTGGCAGTTGTATATTCAATGATTGAAAGTTGTTTTTGTGCTTCATTATAGTTATTGGATATAAGCATAATATCATCTGCACAAGTTGGACAGCCAACAAATTCAGTACCAATGGAATATCCGCTTTTAGTATTTTCTAGCGTATCTAGGATGGTTTTATTATAAGACTTATACATCAGTGTTGAGAGTATTCCACCCTGCCGTACTCCTTGAAGATTATCATATGCTTGTGACAGCTTTCCTGCGGATTTAACCTGGGTCTTTAAGTTTTCATGTAAGTTTTTGATGAGTAGCCACATGGGCCCATTTATACTTTGGTTATATAATTTCCAGAACAAATGAATATGGCTCACCACATCAAATGCTTTTTCCGCATCTAACGTTATTAGGAGTAGTGTCTCCTTCCTGTCCTTTGCCTCATTAATGGCCTCAGAGATCAGAAAAGCAGTATTTGTAGAAGAGGAGCGTTTTGTAAATCCACGTTGTAATTTGCTTTGTTGCTTATCCAGTATACCCTCTATTCTATTTCTAATGCATATTTCTAGAACTTTACATATTATGGAGGTAACTGTTATACCTCGATAATTTTGGGGATTTGTTAAATCTTTATTTTTCTTTGGTACAGCTGTTAGCAGTCCCTTCTTTATGGAAGTTGGTACATATTTACAATAAAAGATGTTATTTATTAATGTTGCGATAAATCCAAACAAAAGTGGGCCTCCATGTTGTAGATGTTCTGCCGTCAGGTTGTCTATATCTCCTGATTTATTCTTATGTAGGACTTTAACAACTTCTACAATTTCTTCTTCTGTTACAGGCTGAATAGTAGTATGCTCGTTTTCACAAATATCAATTATAAGTTCAGCATCCAATCTAACATTATTATCATGCTTTGTATCATAAAAATTATGTTGTTTTGGTATAGCCAAATTTCCAAAGTGGTTGTAAAAGGCTTTGTTTATATCATCTGGTGTCATTAATTCCTGACCATTTACTTTTAGATGGTGAGTTCCTCTTTGATTAACTGATCTTTGCTGGTTAACTAGTCTATAAAACAGCTTGGTATCCTTCTCTGAAGCTTGCATAATTTCTTGATGTAATTTAATACGCTTCTCAGCTATTTGTTGCCTCTGAACATTTCTGACTTGCTTTCGGGCAGTACGTTTAGACCTTAAGTAGATGTTACTAGAGGAGGTAGGACTGCCTGCCTTCTTCCAGAGATAATGAGCAGCTTTAGATGTCTTTACGGCTTCTGCAAGTTTTGGTGTCCAACTATATCTCTTTTTACGAACAAATTTAGGTTTCCCTGAGGTTGCAACCGAGTCTGAAGCCTGTTGTAGTGCTTTTATCAAAAGGTCACTAGCTTGTTCTATACCGTACTTAGTTTTTTGTTGTAAATATTTGGTATTTCTGTTTAATATTTCATCAAGGACAGTACTATACTTGTCAATATCCACTTTATCCCAACGTACTTTAGTTGATATATTTTCTCTAGTTAAAACATTAGAGAGATGTTTAATATTAATGAACAAGTTTGTTCGAACTGGAACATGATCTGATACATTAATGGGGTCCCTTTGTAAGATTTCAACAGTCTTGATAATTCCTTCATTTTTGTTAGTATCATTGGATTGAATAAGTATATGATCTATTTGTGACGCATGGACTCCTTGACTATAGGTATTAATTTCTGGATAGTTATCAATTTTAACCAGATCCACATCTTGACAAAAGTTTTTAAACATAATGTCTTGAATATCTTTATAAGATCTTGAGAAGGAAGCATTACAGTCTCCCGCAAGGATGATGGTATGTGAAGCTCCATATTTCTTTACCATTTCTTGTAGTATATCAATAGAGTTAGCAAATTTGTCTTGACCATCAGGAGTTCCTCTTGCTGGCAGATAGACATTAATTAGACAGATTGGTTTTGAAGCTGTAGTAATTTCAATGGCTTGAATTCTACTATCTCCGTCTTGGAGATGGACAATAGCTGGGGAAAACACCTCTTTATATAGTATAGAAATCCCTCCACGTCCTCGTGGTCTATATGTGGAGTCTATTGGGTTAAACTCATCTACAGACCTAGTAAAGATTTTATAACCTGGAAACATATCATTCATTTGACTTTTTTCAAATGTAAACATCCAATGTTCTTGTAGCAATAAAATGTCAGTATCTTTCAATAAATTTTGTACATATGCCAAATTAGAGTTTATACCCTTAACGTTAAATGAGACCAATTTTATCTTTTTAACTGAGTCGTCTGCTAGAGATGTGTTGTCCAGTACTTGTTTCCTTTGTCTAAAAAAGATCCATCTTTATATTTTTCCTGTCCAATCTGGTTAAAGTCTTCGTCTAGGACAGCAAAACAGTTTTTACTATCCTTATCAAGCAAATTTGGTTTTGTTTGTATAGTTACTTGTTCATCTGCTGACTCACAAAGATGGTCAGTTACGGCTATGCCTTGCTGAGATGAAGATGAATAATGGATGAGATCTGGGTTTAATTCGTTACCATATTGCATGTTGGGTTCTGGTAACTTATTAAAACTGTTGTGGTCTCTTTTGTGTAGAAGTTCTACAGACTGTGCATAGGTTGGTGGAGTCACTATTTCTTGATAATCTACCTGTTCTTTAGAGACAGCAAAACAGTTTTTACTATCTTTTTTAGCTTCAGGCTTTATTTCATTGTTTAAAGTAGATGCTGAACCCCCTTGTAGTGTGGAAAATGGGACTGGAGGTATAGGTCGGAGTTGTTGCATTGACAAGTCCTTGTTGTTAAATTCAATTGATCTAGTAGACTGTTGTTGTACATTGTCATAGATGAATGGCTTAGTAGTACTGTCATTCCAAGGTGTCTGAATAGACTGAGTTTGTACTTGTGTATATATTGGTTTCTGATTGCTGTATGATGCAGAAATTTGAGTTCTTTGAGAGGGCATCTGTTTATCTGAGACAGCAAAACAGTTTTTACTATCTCTAAAATATCCAGTACTGGTGGTATCATTGCATGGCATAGTAGTTGCTTGTTGTAAATTTAACTGAGTATGAGGCACATAATAAGGTTGCTGTATTGATGGAGGCCCTAAGGATATTTCACTTTGGCGATCCATCTGTTGATGTGGTTGTCTGGGTAGATCTAAAGTTGTATGCAGTGAATACTGTGAATAATTTTGTTGTCGGCAGGGTGGTTGAGTATGCCAAAATTGTTGGCTGCCCTGATCTTGTGGGTATTTAGGCTGATATATTGGTGGATGTATTTGACTTTGTGTGGGGACAGCAAAACAGTTTTTACTATCCCCCAGGTTTCTTTGCATAGGATGATTTTGATGATAAACATAACCTGCTTGTTGCAAATATGGTTGTTGTATGTTTGTTTGTGGCTGTACTGTAGGAAATAGTTGTAATGGCCTCTGAGAAGTGACATGACCCAGGCTGTTAATAGGTCCATTTTGTGAGGGGTACATAAGATGAGGTGCTTGATTAACACCGGAATGTTGGAACCCTTGTATACTGTTCTGCTGTTTCAGCAGTTGAATATCACGTTCAATATTTGCCATTTTTAACTGAACAACTTCCTTTTCTAAATCTTCAATTTTCGAACGAAACGAAGAGCATGAACAGGTGTTAACATTACCTGTATACAGGCCTGGAGTCTGTTGCATGCCTGAATTATTATGATTTTGGTCTAATTTAACTCCATTCATTACCAAAGACTGTAATTTAAAATTTCGTATTAGCTGCTCATTGTCATGAATCGTACTTTCCAATTTGGAGATATGCGATTCCGCTACCGCTAGCTTCGAGCGTAATTCTTCTAATTTACTGGGTTTATTTATTTTATTATTAGCATTTTGTTTATGTGGATTAAGTTGTTTTTGGACAGCAAAACTGTTTTTACTATCCTTAATTCTAACCAGAATGTCTGAAGGATCTTGTATGTTTCTATCATCAGATTTAATAGTATCACCTTTGTGTCCTTTTGCTGTTGTTTGAGACTGTGATGTAATATTCTGTAGTTGGTTTTGCATGTTAACTTCCTTACTGACTAGTTGCACATCATGTATAGATGTAACTGTTTGGTTTTCATTTTCCATCAGTTGGTTTGACGGGTTACTCTGTTTAAGATAAGTAATAGAGTTATCATGATGTTGATACTCAATTGTATCATCATGTGACGGTGTACTTTTCACCTTGTGCCGCAAATCGTCATGATTAATTTGACACTGAAAGCATTGAAATTTTTCTAAGTCTGAAATTTCCATGTTGTCATATTGATCTTTTGTCATATTTTGACATGCAAAGTGCAATTTTTGATTACATGTATTGCACATAATAAAATCTGAATCATGTATAGTGTTATCACAGTGTGCACAAGTTTCACAATTTTCTACTATTTGTTGATTACTTGCACATATACCTCGGAGTGGTGTGCTTGCATTTATATTCAGGTTCGTACCAAGATCTTGTGTTGGACTCCCCTGTTTACTTATCTCATTGTTGTTGAAGGTAGTGTTTACATTGTTTATCCCAGATAGATAAGCTGAGCAAGCTTGTGAGATTGTCCTATTTAACTGTAAAAATTGATCGTCATGTGGCAATTTTGCTAGAATTTTATCCATGTCAGCAGATAAGAACATATTAATACATCTACCATTTATTTCAACTACAAATGTGGTCCTATAAAGGTTAATTCTAAAGAGCTGTCTTCCTAATGACCCATTCTTATTCTTGGGTTTTATACTCAGTGATTCTTCAACCACAAGATGATTCTTATCCTTTTTATAATATTTCATAACCTCCACATCCTTCAACGAATCATAATAAAGACATGTTTGCTTACTAAATTCTAAAAAGGCTGCTGGACTAAAACTGAGTATGAGATTTCGCTGTTTAAGCTCAGCGGATACATGTATTTTATTATTTGCTGCATCAATCATTTTAACAGCAGCTTTTTGGGTGTTCAGATGATAATTTGTTGTAGATATTTGTTGCTGATTAGGATTATTATCATTGACATTTCTGTCTTTCCGTCTAGCTAATACTAAACTAGGTGTTGGTGTATATCTGTTAGGAAGTTGAATCCCTCTTTGTGAACGTCTAGTAGCCATTGTGTATTTCTTTCACTGACTGGGACAGCAAAACAGTTTTTACTATCCCAGTCCAAAGTCAGTTGAAAGTAGCGACAGCAAAACTGTATTTACTATCGTTATTATTATAGTTTAGAAAGAAACTGCTGCAGTGTCAGGGTGTTATTAAAGCCAATGCCGTTGATATTAATTCGTTTAGAGATATATTATATGCAAGATCAGTAGATAGTAGATTGGATGTATCAAGATTAAAGCACTAATAGCATAAAAACTTCAGAAAGCACTATGGTTGATATTGAGCACTACAGCCTATGTAAATTCTCCATAGCTAAGCTGTACAGCCCCGTTTAAGGTAAAATAAAAAGATTTACATGGATATCTATTTGAAATTCCCCCTAAATTTACATCTAAACCAGGTAAATTGTAAGTTTAATAATTTATAATAATTAAAATTAATTGGACAGCAAAACAGTTTTTACTATCCAAAATTGCAAATTACTAAATTCGGTTTAATATAATCAACCCAACAAGACTGTACAATAGCACTATATTAGAAACAAAGCCTACGCCACCACGGCAGTAACATACAGTCAGTAGCTACAATATTGCCTAATTGGCTAGGATGATCATCAGCTAAGATTTGTGTTTTTGTCTATTTCTGCGACTAGATGTTTTCTTGTCAACAAAACAGTCTTTAACAATTTGACCGCCAATACGCTGGTACCACAGTTTAGCTAATAGAGGATTGGGATGGACTCCATCTATGTAGACCTTAAAGTTGTAATGACTTTTGGCCTTCTGTACCTTGTATTTGGATTTTTTTCCTCTATGCCCTTTTGTAGGTCTAGTAAGATCCAAAGAAAACTTTGGTGAGTGAGCATCAAGTCCACGATTAATTTCTCTAATTAATTCGTTAACTTTATCCACCTGTTTTGCCAACTTTAGGTCATTACTATAAAATTTACTAGGGTTAGAATGGTTATGTTTCTTGTTGTAACTCACAATAGAATAATGTGGAACTTCTAATAATGTGATCTTTGGTTTGTTCTTCTTTTTACAGTTCTGTATAGCATAGATGAGGTCATCAAACCTGTGCTTTAATCTTTTCATCAAATTACCCACTTTTTTATATCGCAGATCTATAAATTTGCCAATTTTGACTGTAATGTCACATGTGCCCAACCACACATATACTCTAGAGTATTTATGTCTTTTAATTCTCTTCTTAAGATTCTTTCTCACCCATAATACAGACTCAATCAAAGTATGACTCGGAAGTTTAATGAATTTAATATTTAGTTGTTCAGAGTCACATATTTCATCTTGTATATATTTCCCTTTACTATCAGACAAAATGAATGGCGTGTATTTTGCCTTTTTTCTATCAGTATTTACTCTAGTTCTAAGCAGACTACGACGAAGGTTAGCGTCAGTCATGTATGCAATGCTATGGGTATACACAAACGCGAGTAAAGAGCAAGCAATTTAAAAGTACAATAAAATATCAAGCAAAAAAGCAAGGTGACATAAATTTGCAAATGTGCAAGGAAGAGAAAAAAATAAGACCAAAAACAACCAGGCAAGATTGACTACATCTTCAGTAATAGCTATATACCAGAAAAAAAAAGAAAAAGCACTATGCAATATATCAAAACAATATAGGATAGTAGGGAATAAATAAAATATTAAATTGTTAATCAAAGTTCACCTAATATATGGATTTATCAAAATTTAAAAATGGCGGCTACGTGGACCGCGTGCGCGGAATACCAGGTGTTCAGAATCAGCTAATTACTAAAATTATCTCAATCAAAACCCGAAAATAGAGTATCCTTTATGCAAAGGAATAATAGAATTTTGTATAAAATTGAAAAATTGTGTGTATGCAATCCTGCAAGCTGGTATTTCTAATCCTCTTCTTCTCAGCTGAAAAACACGTCCATGCCAGTCAAGCCTCACAAGTCCAACACTTTAACAAAAGAAAATTCTACGAGAAAATATCTGTGAAAGACGACCTTTGATCAATTTTTAGCGATTTTATACCATTTCACTCGAACCTTCATAACCAAAATAATTTGGCACTTAAATGTAAGAGAATGCAATAACAAAGGTTCGTATGAACATTGCTGTTGGTTGTGAAGATCCTTCATAGTGAATGATCACCTCAAAGACGTAAAAATAGCACACTTGTGGCGAAACACGCTCTGAAGGCAATGTTTCAACACGTATAACTTTTTACTACATCAATTCTGAAGACCACAATTGATAGAACATTGAAATACGTACAAGAGGCTACAAATTGATGCATTTTCAGTAGTATTTGACGATGTTTTAAAACTGACCCTAGAACTGAAGCAAATTCAGGGGAAGTTGGTCCTCTTCCTTTATCCGCAGGTTATACACATGTAAGGAGATTTAATTAATAGATGTTTTTGGAGGCGCTTATCCCCACAAACCCAACACTGATTTTTACGATTAAAATAATTAAAAGTATTTAAGTGTATAACTATAAAATAATATATTAAATTCGCAACTGATGATCAATGAGTCTGAAACAAAGATTTATCAGCACGTTATACACATGTACTGAGATTTAATGAATAGATGTTTCCTTCTTGGCCCCTCAATTGTTAGAGGGAAGAGCGAGGGTGCCAGTAATTATAATTATTGACTTCACAGCCTTTTTATCAGTGATAAATAATCTGCCACCAAACAACTTTTCTTTAATGCAACTTTTAAAATTGGCTCATTTTCCCATTTTTGACAGTTTATCCCTTTAGTAAGGACTAGGATGACTTAATACCTTGTACAATTAAATCCCAATGCCATGACACATGTACAACCCTATTTTAATTTGTCCCTTTAATTCCTTACAGCACGGATTATGACCCTATCAGGCGGAAAACTGATTGAAAAAAGTTACCTCCCTTGTAGAATTTCTTCTGCGTTAATTGTTAACGATGCGGACGAAATCACCAATGAGGCCAGATCTTCATTTCATGAACATGTGTACTTTGTTTTAACCAAAAAATCCATTTAAGGATAAAAATTAAAACTTGTTGCCTCCGACGAACATTCTTCATCGTTATAGGATTATATTTGAACGATTTTTTTTGTCTTCAGTATGAAGTGTTTGGAAATGATGATTATCT
>JAOXYJ010057603.1:0-11937 GCA_028566555.1 Lithophaga nigra
AAACATACAAAAATGGTAATAAAGTTAAAGTGAAAACTACGGTGTTTATTTACATATCCGGTCAAACTTGTAATAAAATAAATAAAAGTTTAAGCGTTTGGTTTTGATATCTATTGTTAATAGGCTTGTCTAGGTCAGGATGACAAGAGAAACTATGTTCTGTGTAGTAAGTTGAAGGTCAAAGACTGCTTAGATGACAAAGGGAATAATCGTTGGCATTAATCGTAGAAGGCATTTCAATCCTAATAGCATCTACGTTACTACACTACGTGTGATGATTTATGAGCAGGTTTTTATTGCCCTGTTCTCCCCTTTCACCGGTGTCTGAGCAAAAAGTTGATGAGCTAGGGTTTTACAAAAGAACCTCTTGTCCTTTTTCTCAAAAAGTTTATTGGAAGATATCAAGGTCTGATAAATAAATATTCGGTGTCGACTTTGCAGATATTACAGGATGGTCTTGCATTGTAGAGTCTGGTACTACTGTTGATTTGACTGCTGGATTCTCATAGTGGTCACGATTACACTTTACGTCTTTTGGGTTGCTCCCCTAATTTTGTCAATATCGCGGACCTATATACGACTGTCATACAAGTGGGAGGTATGGCATGCCGTAAAACCGGGTTTAACCCCACCATTTTCTTCGGAAAATGCCTGTACCAAGTCAGGAATATGACAGTTGTTTTCCACTCTATATGTTTGCTGAGATGGTCGAGCGTTTTTTCTCGGTTTGTCAGTTTTGATGGACTTCCTTTTTTTTTAATATGCCTTGGAGTTCGGTATTTTGCCACCTTATTTAGCAGTACTGTTAAGCTGGAACACAGAAGATTTAACTAGATCATAGAGATCGTTCGATAATTCCTTTTCAACTACTATGATTCACCTTTGATGGAGTCTTATGGATCTTCTATCGTCCTTTTTCGGTTACTGCTACAAATATTTGCTTTGCAATCCGATCATAGAGTGACATATCGTGGGATGTGTATTCTCTAACCTTCTGAATTGCTTACTTCAAATCATCTTTCCTAATCCTCTTAAATTTTTGAATCGTAACCAGGTAGTGAATTTTCTGAAGCCTCTAACTGCATTAGAGTCTTTTCTTTCTATATGTATTTGCATGTCAGTCCTGTTTTCAGTGAAGGCTATAGACGCATTGTTCCGCACCTTTGACTATCCCTTCTGATGCTGCTCCGAAGCTATGTTGCCCAGCTCCTTTACAGTTTTACGTATCATACCCATACCTATCTTTATAATACGGTCAGAGTTGGAGTTGAGACTTGGAGAAGAATGGGTTACAGTCTAATTTCTCACAACTGATATTTTGAACCACTTCTTTGTTAAAGTAATTACTATTTCGCAGTAGTGAGATATTTTCCACAAAGCCATGAAAGCTAAAAGGAAAAACACCATAAAATCCGCCACCCCTTAAGAAAGGAAACATGAGTGCGAAAGTTTTCTGACTTTCTGACAAAATCTCTAACGAAAACCTCCCTTGACCTTTACTGATAAAAAAATTTAACACAACTGTTCACAAAATGTGCTTTGTTAATTTTTGCTCCAAATATCACACACGAAGTGTAAAATATAATATTTGTTTAACCTTTTCTTATATATCGTATCGATTAACTACATGTCCCCTATGGCTCCATTTAATTTGTAATTTTAATTATTATGAATAAAACGACCTCATAGGAAGACTAATTTTGTAGTTTCACATCTAGAAAGGTGAAAGGTGTTTTTTAAATTATTGAGTTAGAATAGAATGATACTACGCAAAAATATGCAGTTTTAACTATCCATGTGTTAATTTGTGCTTTACACGCAAAAGTATATAGTCACATTATCTTTAGGGACCACTGCAGTCAATATCAATGGATATCACTGGGGCAACACATATTTTGTTAATTACAAACAACATACGCATTAAGATCAACTGATAAAACTAGATTTGTTTGTTTTGTATTGCTAGGCGAAATGCACCATTATCATAAAAATTTAGTTCCACAGCTTTATATATAGTTAGGTTAGTAATATGTCTGTTTGTATTGTATTCTTTAATTCATTAAACAAAACAGGACTGATTATTTGGTACATTTCGGTTGAAATGGGGTGAGATAATGATAGAACATCTTCACATGTGAATCTCAGTAAAGAAGATGACAAAGAGGCAGCCAGACCCGTAAATCAAAAAGAACATACAACGTTTGGCCAAACATAGACACAAGACAAACACTGACTACAAAACATAATACGAAAAACTAAAGACAGAGCAACACAAACGCCACTAAAAACCGGGGTGATATCAGGTGCTCCGGAGGGTAAGCATCTCCTGCTCCACTAGTGGCACCCGTCGTGTTGCTCCTGTTAAAATCAGATGACAATGAAGTAGATATAGGGGTTTACAGAAAACATAAATACGTCTTTCGTCTTTTGGTATAATATCAAAAACGACAATGAAAATCCCCCTTCTTTCTGTTGGATATCTAAACTACACAAAAATCCAAACAAACAGCGATATATATATCATTGACCCCTCTTTATAGGTTTATATATCTAAATTGATAGGTTTTGGTAGAGGGTGTTCTAATTATGAAGACTTCACTTCCAGAGGTATACTATTAACAAGAAAACTCTGACAACTTTATGAGGAAGATCGGCTGAAATCAGCACTGCACAAGTTTTACCATCGACATCACGAATTGGTCAACTGATTTAAATTATCTGCGTCTCAACTTACTGGAGACATGTTAACTTTGTCTTAGATCGTATCAATCCGTTATTGTCGTCTTATCTGACATTTTACTGCTTTTGTCTTATTACTGATAATGACAAACTGTTACTGGGCATGTTTGAAGTCGCATGACGGATGTAGCATGCATAGCAGGAGACGCTGATCCTGTCGATCACCCGATCTCTACGTTTTCATGCGATTCCCTGTGTCCTTTCTGTCGGATCTTTATAACCCCTAATAAAATTATGAGAATAGAACTGTAGTATACTACTGTTACCTTTAACGTCATTCAAAAACCAGTAGTCGATAAAACCAGTCGGACAAGAACAAGAAGAAAAGAGAAACAAGAGCAACAAATAAAGACAAAATTAAACAACAATGAAAGATCCGGTAATGAAATCATTAATGTTTTCTCTGATTTCATTGTTTAAAAACCAAACTCACACAAAAGTACCATTATAATAGATTGCGATTTTATCCTATCATGATAGAGTAAAACATTACTGTAGTTGAATAAATCTTATATCCATGAAATTTCATATTCTGGTTGTAATTTTCGCTCTCTCTCTCTCTCGACACCACATACATATATATATATATATATATATATATATAATTGCCATAAATGTTATGGGTATATACTTATCTATTGTTCATTTGTATTATACCCCGATAAGAACTACATTTATATCGAATCATCTCGGTTATCACTTGCATCATTTATTGTCTTCGTTGGTTGTTGAGGTTTATCGTCATTTTCAGGAATTTTTCAGCTATCTCGTGGCTACCAGACTTACTACGGGGAGGAAAGCTCGCACAGCTAACCAGCTGACCCGATGAAACCCCTGACCTTGGGTAGGTGTCTGGTGACCTTAACACATGAAGCAGGAACCCGCGACAGCGGTGTTAGTTCTTGTTTTGATATCTGATTGCAATCTTAGTTTTCTTACGTTGTATCAAAAATTTTTTAAAAAAATGCTACGTATTAGACACCAAATTGAATCTCAGGTTTAGGGTGGAAACTCCCCATTAAAGAGCATTTATCGTTTTTCAGTAAAGATATGTACAAAATGTACAGTTATGTTTAAGTAAATAAAATTTAGTCAGTTGTATTGAAATACTATTATAGTGGAATCATAAAAAAATTCCTATCCTACGACCTTCATTCAATTGGCGACGTAAACTTTTGCTTATATTTATAATTTTTTTTGTCATCTTCTCTGTTTGTAGAGAAGAGAATACAACTGTTTGGAACCAATTACAATAAAGGCAGTGGCTATTTAACCGGACCCGGCTAAATAGCCCTGAGACTATTTGACTGGATCCGGCAAAATAGCCACAGACAAGGTTATTGCTATTTGATCGGATCTTTGTTTAATTTTTCAAGTAGTAAATATAAATATGTTTAAAAAAATGTAAGTTACTGAATTTATTGAGGTGTTCATGAATAGAACTACACTGCATGTAAAATTACATGAAAATCTTAGATTAAAACTAATTAGTAATAAAAATCATATCAAACAAAACAAAATATTTATTTTCAAGAATATATTAAGAATCAAAAATATATTACTGTTAAATGTTTTCGGATTATTAATAAAAAAAATAGAGCACTTGGTTGTTAGTCTTAATTATTAAGTTCACTACATAAAATTAAGGAGTAATGATGCATATATTGATTTGCGTTTATTTACTTCAAAAAATAGGAAAGTCCATATATATCTATGCATTTCAGTAGTGTGTAAATATGATGAAAGTATCCAAAAATAATTCTTTTCTGGAATCTGTCTTAAATACATTTTAATTCATTTTATAGTCGATTTCTGTCCAAAAGGAAAGACAAGAAGCTGTTCTAATTGTAAATATTTGGGTTATTGCAGCCTCCATCCATGTGGTTACAACACTTTGAACCGGAAATAGGCATTTGATTGAAACTGTTATAAATAACTATTTAAAAAATTACAAAAAGATTCACTTTTAAAGATTTATTTCAATTTTAATCTTTCCCGGATCAATTATTTATTTCATTTATGTATCTATTTATTGTCTACAAAATGAATTTTATTTCATAATTTCATTTCGGTACGTAGTTTAACAATTTTGCAAACATCTGGTTTAATGGTGACAGTTTTATACATCAGTTATTCAGTAACTAACATTTTCTTTGACATACATGTATTCATGTTCATATTATTTCTTGCAAAGATCCGGTCAAATAGCCGCTATCCTGTCTGTTGCTATTTTGCCGGAATCGGTTAAATCAAGTCACAGAACTATTTAACCGGATCCGGTCAAATAGGCGAGGGACGATTTAGCAGGGTCCGGTTAAATAGCCACGACCTACAATAAAACAAGAATTAATTAATTGTCATGAAATTAATCTTACTTCCATCTTCCAATAGATTTTCTGATATTTTCGCAAGAACTTGTATTCCCTACAAAACAGAAAAAATGATAAAAATGAGGAAAGTGAGCAACAGTTTGCGCTCGCGGGAATCATCCAAGACCTGCAAATTATGATTTTATTTTTCGTCTGTTGTGAAACATTTTTTTGATTATTTGATACAAAGTACATGAAGTACGAATACCACGAGTGTAATCAGAAGCTAAAACGAGAAAAAAATGATGTAAAAAAGTGTGATTCTGTGAGATTCGAAATAACGATCTCTTGATTAGGGGTCCAATGCGTTACCGACTGAGCTATGGATGTTTCGAAAATCAATTGCTTAATAAAATATATATTCGTCAGCCGCAAATTGCTTTTTAAAAGTTAATCAAAATTAACCTGTTAATTTGTTATTAATTGCTGTATACGAAGACTTTCAGAGTCCAAATCAAAAATAAAAGTCGTTTTAGTTGGCTCTTACTTTTGCATGTTATGATTGATGTCGTTTAACATAATAAAGTGATGGTTGGTTCGTAGTAAGCCATCGAAAGACAAATCTTTGAAATATTAAAACTAAAAAAATATCACTGCAAATTATCGGAAAAATCTATAATAAGATAAAAATATGCAGCAGAAACAATTTACAAAATTAAGTTTTCAACAATAAACGATCCACAATCTTATCGACACGACCTCTAGCGTTTCTTAAATTTTAACAGCGCCACCTGTTGCGTCTGTTTCCATTTTTACTGTCTGTTTTTGATTTGTTCGTCTGTTATCATTTTGATCGTCTGTTGTTGACTTGTCGTCTGTTGTCATTTTAACCGTCTGTTAATTTTTAATTTGTTTGTCTGTTTTTCGTTCTTCACGTCTGTTCTTGTATTTCAAATGTCTGTTTATCAAATTTTAATGTCTGTTTTTCGTTTTGACATCTGTTTTTGTTTTTGACGTCTGTTTTTCTATTTTGAATGTCTGTTTTCAAATTTGTCTATTTATGCCCTAACAGCCGCCCATAATCCAAGGTATACCATGTACAAGTAATGGTTGATTTAAAACCTGAGCATGTGTAGTGTGAAAATTTTCGGGTTTAAGGGAGAGTAGGTCAAGTTAAATTTCAATACTGTGGCCAATACTTAATTGTGCTTTATCAAATGACTTATCACTGCAAGTAATGTGAAAATTTAACAATATTTCTTTCGACTGCGCATTGAATGGAAGTTGTCGTTTTATCAACGGACAGGGGCAAATGCTCATAGATATGAAAAAGTTACTTCACATTATCTAAGTAGGAGTTTTATTGTTCCCGGGTTGGACATACCAAGAGACACACTTGACTAGTTGCTTTATTGAAATTAACAGAAATAATCACACTCCAAATGAAGCTGTACTCCGTAAGAGCAGGGAAATGAGTTTGTGTACAGAAATAGCGAGTTCAGGTATAAATTTTGAATTATTTCATAGCAGATTTTCTGTATGATTTACCGAGTATGAACTTTAGTTGCTCTAGGAGTATTCCAAATCGGCATAATATAAAACCTGGCCTGGTCTTAGATTTGGCTTGGCCTCAAAATTGGCCTGGCCTAAAATTTAGCCTTGTTTTTGGCTTGGCCTTAAATGTAGCTTGGTCTCTTTGCAATAAAATCACCCATTTTCACCCAAGCACTGATTGATCCAGTCCATTGACAACTGTCAATGATTTATTTTTTTTATCTTGGTTATAATATTATTTTTATTATTTACAAAGATTTTTCTCATTGGGTCTTTTTTATTTTACGACCAGTATTGATAAATTGTTCTAGTTTTTTTGGTTGAAAAAAACATTTTTATGTTTTTCGTTGTTTTGACTCTTATTTTTAAAGCTCAGAATCTTCATCAGTGTTCTCCTCTTGTAAATATTTGTATGTTTCAAAATTTCAGTATGCATGTTTCAGAATTGCTGCTTTTCTCATGGAAACCAAAGGGATGAAAAATGCAAAAATGTTGATCTCTTGTAAAATGCTGAACAAATCTGTATAAAATTTTGGAGGAATAATAATTTAAGGATGCCTACCGAGGCGTCAGTTTCAATTCAGTTGATTCACGAAGGCTGTTGTCATGGAAGCAGAGAAATATGTTTTTGGAAATCTGATTTTTGTGATCTAACCTAAGAAGAACTACAAGGCCAAATGTTTGACAGCTGGTCTTCTAGAAAGCTTACTCATTTTCGCACTGATCAGGTGGCTATAGCAGCACATAGTTTTACAATACGGTGTATGGGAAATTAGATCTTAATAATCGTGAAACAATTCTTGTTTCTGATTGGCCGATTTTCAAAAATCTTCTGTTCTGATACTACAGGGCCAAATGTTTTGAAACTTCTACGGAGATCGTTCATTTCATATTGATCAGATGGTTAGAATGGTGGCGGTGGTGGCACACAGTTATACATTGAGGTGTATTGGAAATTACATTCTAACTTTCTCCTCTGACACTGCATGGTGAGGCAAATCCAACTAAAGTTTGCGTGAAAGATCTATGGAAAGTCCTACAAATTTTGATCATTTGATGCTGATTGGTCAATTAATATTAGCTGTCAGAGTAAATTCTTGTTTGGCCAAATGTCAATAATCTTCTTCTCTGAAACTGAAATTGTGTATTTTGGCCCTTTTGACCCTTAAATCCTGAAAACAGCAAGAGATACAGAACTTTTGACAATGTTGAAATGACTCCAATGGGCAAAAACCTTATCAAAATTGATAAAAAAAAATTTTTAAATTCCAAAATCAGCTAAAAACATTTTTTGCCCTTTTTACCTCATTTATACAAAATTACTAAAAGCAACGAGCAAAGTATGCTCTAGTCTTTAAACACAGTTATGGTAAATGTGAACTTAGCAGGCAATGGCTGTGTCCTATTTTTTCTTTTGCAATAAAGTGTGAAATGCATCAACAGTGTGCAATTAAAATGAATAAATGACACTGTGTCTATTGAGCTTTATAGATTGTGATGGTGATAAATAGAAAAAAGCAAATGAAATAAGAACATGTGTCAATGCCAGAGTTCAAAGAATTCCGTCTATCATTACCCGCATCGTTTTCATGGTTTTCGAATCCCTTCCGGGATTCATCTGACAAGCTGTTTTATGATTTGTTGCCCGCCAAGAAAACAGCTTGCATACTCCAGCAATGCTAAAGGTGGCTGGCAAGCTGTTTTTTTTTCTAAATATATGAAATCCTAACGAGCTTGGAATATGGATGAATGGAATCCCAACCTCTTACGTTGAAGGTGTAACAGCATGCCATACAAATGAATCTCAGAAGGAACTTATGGCTTTCAAGTATTTCAATAAATATAATTAACCATAATGATTTAATTTCAGTACATCATTTGTTTCTTTTCTAGGCGGGCTGTCCTTGAATTCCTTCACAGTCTGAATTGTTCTCTTTAAATCATCGGCAGGGATACTGTCGCTACTTCCAGGAGAGCAAAGGTTGCGAAGTGTATCGTCAAGTTCTTGATGTGCAGAGTCTGGATTTCGAGTGTTGCTGGAATAGCACCGTTTAATTTAACTAAACGAACTGTATACACGTTCTAGTACAGTGTGTGATGTTGATTTGATGAGATCGCTGAAGTTGATTATTTTATTTTTCGTCTTTTTGTAAACAATATTTGAAAATGATGGGCGGAAGTAAGAAACGCATAAAACGCGATTTTTCGTTGGTTTAACTATAAGCCAATTACAACATTAGTAACTGAATTTGAGTTTTCTCGACTTAATGCTAATTAGTGAAAAAAGTAGGTTTTTTTTCACTGAATGCCAGAAAACCAAATGAACAGCGAAAATCCCAGTTTAAGTAATAAAAGTGAGAAAGAAAAGGTAAGAAAACCGAAGGGTAAACTACAAAAATCGTCAATGAAGGGACGCAGACAAAATCCGGATTAAGACAAATACAAACGGACAAACATCAAAGACACAACAAGAAAAACTAAAAACAAGCATAAGCAACACTGACAACAACAAAAACATGAGGTGTACTCAGATGCTCCAGATGAGTAAGCAATGCTTGCCTCTTGTTAGACACCCGTCGTGTTGCCCATTGTCAGGTCAGGGAAAATGTCATGTTAGAGGAGAGGAAAGAAGAACTATGGCTGAGGAAAAAGATCCAATTTCATTTGGGAAACGGATATCCCGTAACGAACAATCAGTTCGTGGTGACGGCCAAAGAACTTTTGAAGGGATGACTTCAACCTTGGAGCAACATACCCTTGTTTGAGAAGCTTATTCGTCAGCAGTAGAGCCCTGTCCAGAAATCATGGTACTGATCACAAGCTCTAGAATAACGTATGAGTTGCGAAATGTAAACTCCATTTTCCGGTGCTGCTTGAATGTTGCTGCAGGGGAATGGGAAGTTGACAATTGGAAAGGTGAAGTCATCACGCTTGTCGTGAAGTTTTGTTTATAGTCTTCCTATATAGTCAATTTCGAAGTTAAGATCAAGGTATGAAGCTGATAATTTGTATTGGTAGTATCATTAATCTCAAGCTCATAGATTAAATGCAGATAGTCACCGAATCGTGAATTATTCAGCGACAGGACATCATCTTTGTAGAGGAAGCTGAAATTAAATGTTTGGGCCAATTTGCTTTCCTTTTTCTTGAGTATCCCTTCGAAGAAGTCAGCCTCATACGAGTACAAAAACAAGTCGGCGAGGAGAGGAGCACAATTTGTGCCCATTGGAATGTCGGTTGTCTGTTGAAACACTCGTCCAACGAACTGGGCAAATATTTTGTCGATTAAAAAATCTATCATTTTTATGATGTCGTCTTCAGTGTATTTGTTGTTAGATTCAGAGTGGTTTCTAACAGAGTAAGCATTATCTCTACCGATGACAAGATATTTATATCGTCGCTCCCCGTTTTTCTTAAAGAGAAGTACATAATAACTTTAGTAAAAAAGCATGGCTTGTGGCTTAATAATCAACAAGTATATGTCGATGAATCTAGTTTGGAGCAATAAAGCGAAAGAGGTACACAAAAGATCATTCATTTCTTCAGCACTTGCTACCAACCTGCATTTATTCCGTAGGAATCTCAAATGCAATCTCAACAGAAAATTCAGAATGTCAGAGCGCCACGCATGTAGTATCTCAGAAAGGAGGAGGGCCGACTTTCCCTGAATTTGTTTCACTTCTAGGGAGAATTTTAAAACAACGTCAAATATTAAAAATAATTCACCAATTCGTAACTTGTCATATAGTAATATAGTATGTATTTCAATGTTCTATCAATTGTGGTCTTCAGAACTGGTGTAGTAAAAAGTTATACTTGTTCAAACATTGCCTTCAGAGCGTGTTTCGACACAAATGTGCTATTTTTACCTCTGAGGTGATCATTCACGAATAATCTTCAGAACCATATGAAACTTTGTTCGCGTATTCTCTTACGGTGCCAAATCATTTTGGTTATGAGAGTCCTTTATAACAAATTATTGAAAAATCTTATAAAATCGCTAAAAATATATCAAAGTTCATCTTTCAAAGACATTTTTAGAAAACTCGAAGTTATGGACAGTGTTGTATTGAATTTCTTTTAGATAAAGAGTTTACTATACATTACTACAGTTTTTGTTGAAATACTGTAATGCTATGCAGGGGAAAATGACCCTAGTTCTTTTCTTACCGCCATTTTGGTGGATTTTTTTAATCAATTTTCGTGCACAGCTTAGCATACCAGGCTTTACACTTCAATTCTAGCGATAAATTTCTATAACTGGTCACCAACTACAGTTAGTGGACATAATCATTTCTCAAATTCGAGTTTTCTCTATATATTTTAAATAAAACTATGTTACATGAATTTCAAAAAAATATTCTAAACCTTTCGGTAAGATTGAAATGAAATTTTCACCGCCAAACACGGAAACTAATAATTTCTTTGCTTATTTAGGCGTAATTTTGAAGGAATTCATGATTTAAACAAAGAATTGAATTTTTGACGTCAAAATTTAATTGATCATATATGGAATTGTGACGTAAAAGTTAGACTTTCTGTTCAAATCACAGGGATTCTTTAAAACTGCAAGTCAAGAAGTGTCTATATACAAAGTAAAAATGAGTGAATTTCTGTCTTTGGTGGTGAAAATTTCATCAAAATCGGATAAAAAACTTCAGAAGAATTTGTTTCATATGCTGTTTTATATGAAATATATAAAGAAGAATGGAAGGCGAATAATTGTCCACTAACTGTACTTCATAAGAGCAATTGGTGTAGAAGGAAAAGTGGACAACTCAATTTCTTGAGTGTTGCTCATGGCTATCAAATGTCACCCAAGACTAGCTTTATTTCTGTCGAATGACTGTTGGCGGACATACGACTGTGTGACTACAAAACTATATTAATCTAACCAATGAGAATTCATTTTGCCTCATAATTGTCTTATTTTATTGGAATAAACAGCTAGTTTATATGATATGAAATCTTATGAGTAGTTACAGTACAGTACATTTTTGTAGTTGTTTAATTTTACCAAATCAGAAACCATGTTGACCACATTACATATTGCACTGGAACTTTCTTAAGAAACAATTATAGATCATCCTTAACGGTCTCAGTCGAATTGATCAGTGATTCCTGTGGAGATAAAACTGTAAAAAGTTACATATCAAATTATGCCAAGAAAGAAAGGCTCTCAGGGATCTGTATCAGACCAGGTTTATTCAAAATTGGACTAGTGTGTCAGAGGAGGAGCTTTTTAAATGTACTTTCTTGTAATATCCTATTAATCAAAATACCAGCTGGCATAAATGGCTGGAATTACCCAACTAGCTAGAAAGACTTATTCTGT
>JAOXYJ010057713.1:0-19308 GCA_028566555.1 Lithophaga nigra
GATTCCTTATTAAAATATCTTTCAGTAGTATGCCAACGGATTTGACGTAGCTTTTACCGTTTCCAAGATACAAGGGGTCAAAAAGGGCTGTTGTCGTCTGTCTGTAGACATTGGTTTCCGTTCAATAACTTTTGTTCCAGTCGACCGATTTCCATGAAATTTTTACACAATGATTCTTACCACAATATAGAGCATGGAATTGAAAAAGGAGGTCCTACCCATACCTGTTTAAAACTAGGGGCCCAAAAGGGTTGAAAATGGTATTTAGAGCATTTATATTTTGTCCGATTTTGATGCGGTTTTTTGCTTTAGATTCCTATCAAAATATCTTTCAGTAGTATGCGGATTTGATGTAGCTTTTACCGTTTCCAAGATACAAGGGGTCAAAAAGGGCCAACGCCCTAAATCGTAACTTTTTTATTTCTAGTCCGAGTTTGACAAACTTTTTTTTTCAAAGTATTTTTCTTGATCAGTAGAAATAGGAAAGAACAATGAATTTTACCTTTTGCTACCATTTTTGTAAAAAAGGGGTCAAAGGGGCCAAAATGGTAAAATTGTTAGAATCTATAGATTTTTTTATTTTTCATCTAATTTTGATTGGATTGTTTTGGGGTTTTTTTTGCATTGGAGTCCTCTTTTCAGTAACTTTTACTGTTTCTTAGATGTAAGGGTAAGATTAGGCTAATGCCTTAAATTGTAACTTTTTTACTTCTAACCAGATTTTGGCAAACTACAGGTAAGTAAAGGCAGTGAATTTTACCATTTGGCAGCATTTTTGTGTCCAGCTAATTACTGGGTCAAGCTCTTTACTGTGTCTACATTCACTTCAAATTACACTTGTTCAAATTTCAGTGTTCGACATGCTGCGGTCGTATCATGCTGCGCTCGGCGTAGCCCTTTATTCAAGATAAGACAATTGCTACTGTCAATGTTATATTACAAAAATTTAACAAATGTACACAGTAAAAAGAAGTTACAGCAATATTACAGGTTTCAGTAATATAGAATCTGTGTTACAGAATTTAGTAATATACTATATTACATTTTTTTTGTAATTTAATGATAATTACAGGCTCAAGTAATATTACAATTTTGTAATATATTACAGATTTCAATAATATTTAATACTATTTTTTGCAACTGCTTGGACACAAACTTCATTCAATTTTACATACTCCATATCCCAATTAAGACACAAAGTCATGTCTTGCTCAGAACTTTTGAATGCCTTGAAAGATATTAATGATGCTCAATATCATTGCTGCTCTCTACTATAGAGTGTGTTGGGAACAAGTATGCTTTGCTCAGAGTACATTTAGTATTGAGTAAGTTGTAACATGAAAGATAAATTAATTTTCATCAGATGAATTTAAACATCTCCCTGTGATTTCATTAAACTATACATGTATATACTGTTATAATTTGCTTTCTTATCTGAATCACTGTATGGAAGCAACACCAGATATTGGTACGAGGACTGGTACCTCAAAGGAAAAAAAGTATTGAACTGTTACCATACACTTAACTTGGTACTGGTAACACTAGTACCAAGTTTAGTGTACGGTAATAGTATATCTGGTGTCACTCCCATACTGTGTAAATTGGTGTGGAGTTGGAGAAAGCACAATGCAGTGCTTAGGTGAGCTATTGCTACCACTGATTGTCCATCACCATCTGTCCATCTGTTAACTTTTTGCATTTTAATCTTCTCTTCTGAAACCACTTGGCCAATTTGAACCAAAATTGGGAGGGATGATCCTTGGCAGAAGGGGATTCAAATTTATACAAATGAAGGTCCTGAGCACTGGGTGTTCAAAGTTTTAACTTAGGCTTCAATAGGGAAAAGCTTTTAAAATCTTCTTCTTTGGGTCCAGCAATGACAAGGCAGTCATATTTTGCATGAAGCATCAGTAGGACATGCAGATTCAACCTTGTACACATGTAGGTCCAGGGGTCCATGGTCCAAGCACTGGTGGTCCAAAGTTTTAACATCAAGGCAAAAAGTTTTAAAAATCTTAAGAAACAGCAATTTTGCACAAAGCATCAGATGAACAATGATGTTCAAGTTTGTAAATTTACAAATGAGTCTAGGGAACCATTGGCAGTGCGAATCAAAATAGTGACACAGGCTTCATTGAAAAACTAAATCTTTTGAGACACAAAGGAAATGCAATTTCATTTGGCAGGAAGCATCTTCTAAACGATATGCAAAAACATTCATGATGGAACTTTTCAAACAAACCTCATATAGCTGATTATGTCAGGTGAGCATTACAAAAGGTAGCCATTATGTAATCTTATTTGCAGGAGGTAGCAGCCACAGAAGGGAAAAAGGAAAACAATGTCCCACAACTAGTCAAAATTCAACCTGGATGGCAAAATTATTCATTCACCGAGCAAAGATTTCAACAAGTTAGAAGCAAAAAACATTATCTATTACCAACTGGGGCCATAATAATGAGATCAGATACTGATTACAATGGTGCACTGAAGAGCCTACAGGAACACTATTTCCCAGGTGGAAAAAATTATATGGGAAAAATAGACTCATTTCACTCAAACCTGGGAACTAGTAAAGCTGATGCAGTAAATCCTAAGGGATTTACTATACACAAATACACAGAAGATTGTCCTACCAATAAGAAGCGCCTGTATCTAATGACCAAAAAAAAGGTTTGGAAATAGTACTGCATTGTCTAAATTTTTCCAAATATTATACTGTTACATACGATATGAGCCATGCTGGGTAGAGATTGACCTTATGCAAATTGCAGTATGTAATGAGAAATTCTCTGCATTTGAAATGATCATTATAGGTTTACATTACTCGAAGTGTCCTGTAGTATTTATGGTTTGAAATTTTTACGGAAAGAATGAAAACCCAGATTTAGGTGAAATTTTGTCTTGTTTATTACTACTGGACATAACATGATACATGCACTTGTATAAATTGAAAAATGGTCAAAGTCTATTTGGCAGTGCTCATATACATAGTATGTTTAAAGAGCATTCTTTGATTATTGGTTTGACTTAAAAATGGGTTCCGTGCACAAATGTGTATTTGCCTATTAACATATTATGTTAATTTCATCAATATAGAAATGACAATCAGTATAACATAATAACTATGATGTGGAGGTTCAGTTCAGGGTTTAATTTTAGAAATAGTAGATGAATTTACAAAAGTAAATCTTTCATTGGAAGCAGTTGAATGTTGTATCTTTACAAGGCTCTAATTTAAAAAGTTAAAACAATCTGATTTGTTTTACAATCAGCTGCTAGCAATGTAAGATTGATTGTTGTTGATTGTTGTCCTATCCGCCACCTGGGGGATGTGCTGGGTAGCTCTGTGTGTGGAGCTCCTGTGAACTGACACATATACCCAGATAGATTTTAGACATTCTATTTGAAAATGCATGTATATATATATATAGAGTATTATTATTTCTTGATGAAAGAAAGATGTTATGTATGCTGCAATATTGATACCAATCCACCTTGCTCACCTGTATTGACCTTTGCTTTGTGAGCAGCACAAATGCTACATGAAAGATGTGTATGGTGCAAATGTAATATCAATTGGACCAAAGAAAATTTCAGATTAAAAGAGCAAGCATTAACATGGACATGTGTTCAATTATGAATTTATATAAATTAGATATAAATTAGCAAAACTTTTAAAAATCTTCTTGTCAGAAACTACAGGACCTAATTTCAACCAGACTTGGTCTGAAAGGTCCTTTGATGGTCCCCTTTCAAAATTGTTTCTGGCAACCTGACACGCCTTCCAAGATGACTGCTGTTACTAAAACAAAATTGCAAAAATGGGCAAAATCGCTATAACTTTAAGCCAGAATGGACTCAAATTTGAACATTATAATTAATAGGAATTCAGTATGTAGACATTCTTAAATGGGCTATTTTAAGTCAGAGGAGTGATGCACGCTCACTTGAGCCTCTAGTTTCACGTTGTTTATATTTTTTAACTGACATCATATAGGAGTCACTGATGTTATGGCAATTAAGATGTTCATTGATGAACAGTTTCATATGAAATTTTAATAGTGTTTTTATACCCTTAGTTTAGATTTTGTATTAAATATTAAACATTAAAAATGCACTTCATATGCGAGCGTAATTTTATGACATTTTAAGTATCAAAACAGTAAATGTAATCTTATGAAACTTGTAACAACCAATGTTTAATCAACTAGATTATAGCATCATATACATTGTAAAAAAAAAATTTCGTACTTTTTTTAGATTCCACAGCTATTTGCAATCTCAGACTCCTCATCATCATCAGATGAACTGCCTGATCCAATGTCGGGTGATATTTTTTCAACATCAGATTACCCAAGTTTAGCCTCAGCATCACAGAAATCAGCAGTACATACACAAGTGTCACCAACTACTGACATGCCTTTAAATAGATCTTTGTTCGTTCAGTCTGGTACTAGTATGTCCCCACTGACACATGCAGGAACAGTTCAACCATTTTCACTTCAACAGTCATCTTCATCATCATGCATAACTCCTACACAAAATCCTCCACAGTCTACAACTATGAATGTCCATGCTGATACTCCAACCGTAAGTAGTTCTGTTTTAATGCAATAGTTTTTGTGGTAGGAAAATATTGCTATATGTATATTTGTGAGGTTTTCATACCAGTTTTGACTTGCCATATATACACTCTTGAAATATTGAGCACCACCCTTTTTTTTGCCAGATTGCACATAATGCAAATCTGGTTTGTAATAGGGTGAATCTTTGACTGGTTGTGGTTGGTGCTTTGGCAGGGTGGGGAAAAGTAGAGTACCAATTTTGTATAATCAACTCCTCCTACAGCTTTTAACCCAAATCGGGGAAACATTGCAGAATGTTTATGAACATATTGATGTGCTTTAAGGAGTATGATACTATTTAAAGATTTTTTTCCCCAGATTTCCATGCTGTGACAATTAGCCATTTTTTGCAGCATTATCCTTTGGTTGTACCATTACCATTTGCTGTTATATGTCTAACAGTTAATTTCAAGTACGATTGTCCAAAGCCTTAAACAACTACATGTTCAATCATTTATTCCATTGTTTGTAAATTAAATTATGCAATCTGGCCATCTGAGTCTTTGGCCTTTTTTTTCAGTTTAAAAAATGAAATATACCATCAATTTTAATACAAATCTTATAAAACTGGCCAACCACGGATGGCATGTGTCATCTCTCCCTGGATGATCACAATGACGAAGTTGAACAAGTGGAGAAATTAAAAAAAAAATGAAATTATAAGAAGAGGTTATAGCCTCATAATTGCTTAGGTTGGTAATGCAATAGAAATGTAAAAATAATAGTGCGAAAGCTGGAAAAATATCCTGTTTTTGAAGAAGTTTTATTCTGATCAATATTTTTTAACAGTTTTCAAATCTGAAACAAACTTTCTCAGTATGCCAGTTTGGTCAGTATCTTGTGTCAACCCCATGCTTTTGGTTGAGAAGCAAAAAGCATCCAACAGTTCCTCAGACAATAGGTGGAACCTTATATTGCAAGAACTATTACCATTTTTTAATGTTTCCACACATTGGATGTCTTGGGTTAATAGTATGGCCTAAAGTCCCATATATGCTAAATCAGAACAATGTAACGGGCATTGAAACTGTTTCATTTGCACCTATGTTAAGAAGTTCTCTGACAATCAGTGGGTAATTTTGTTGAGATTTGTCATCATGACAGCTATGCACATTTGCCAATACATGTTGATGATTGCCAAAACTAAGATCATTCAAGGTACTATCAGTAACATGCAAAATCGAATTTGCATTAGAGAGAGAAACAACTCCATATTAAAATAAAACCATCAGCAAAGGTTTTATTCTGAAAAACATTGCTGGCATTACCTACCCTGATCTTCAGAATGGCCACCACAGCCTCTGATTGGTTGCTACATTTTCACCATCATCACAGAAACTACTTAGCCAATTTGAGCCAAACTCAGTAAAAATACTGCAGGTTTTTTGCATTTTTATATATAAATGTTTTTTTTTGTTCATTTCTTTTAGCTCACTTGACCCGAAGGCTCATGTGAGCTTTTGCTACCACTGGGCATCAGTCGTCCGTTGTCCGTCCATCTCATTTGTCCATCGTCAGTTTTTCACATTTTAATCATTTCCTTAGAAAGCACTGGGCCAATTTTAACCAAAACTTGCCATGAATGGTCTTTGGATGGTCCTCTTTCAGAATTAGTCCGACAACCCCAGCTGCCAACCAAAATGGCCACCATTGCTAAAAAAAGAAAATTTGGCAAAATATCAATTAAAAGTCTTCTCCTCTGAAACTACTAGGCCAGTTAGGACCTAATTTTGGTGAAATGGTCTTTGGGTGATCTCCTTTCAGAATTGTGTCCAACAATCCTGGCCTCCATCCAGGATGGTCACCATCAGTGAACATAGTGTAATTAAGGATCCTATGGGAAAAATGTTTAAAAATGTTCTCCTTTGAAGCCAGTAAGCCAATTTAAAGCAAACATGCCATGCATGGGCCTTGGGTGGTCAATTTTCAAACTGTGTCTGATGACCCTGACTTGCATCCAAGATGGACTTTATCAGCAGACAATTCAGCATGTAGACATTCTTAAGTAAGCTTACTTAGGTCAAGCGAGCGATACAGGCTCACCTGAGCCTCTAGTTTCAGCCTGAAATTGTGTCTGGTATGTGTGTGTAACAGTTTGGTATTGCTATGTAATAAGGATATTTATTCATATGAAAATGTGATTATTAGAAATTGTCTATTTCAGGTTACAATTCCTGTTGACAGAAGATGCCCTATTTGTTGTGACCGAGAGAGGGATGCAGTTATCGTCCCATGTATTCATACCTTTTGTTTGGTATGCGCATTGCAGGTGGAATCTTTAGGCCAGAGTTGCCCTCAGTGTAGAGGATCGATAGAGTCAGTGAGGTCCATGTTTCTTTGAAGTGGATATCACCAGTGAAACAATAAGGATATGAATGAAACAGGATGTGAATTTTTTGTCTTTAGTTTTCACAGTAAGTTTATGAACGAATAAACTTTTTTGTGCAACTGTTTGTGGGAAACACCCACTGCCATTTCTGTTTTTGTTAAGGTAATGTAGGTTTTTGTTTTGAATTACTATGTAAAAAAAGGTATAGGGTAACTTGTATCTTCTCCTATTTTTTTTTAACTGCAACAGAGTTTCAGTTCAATTATGCGTGGATTGTAACGAAATCCATTTTTTTTTATTTGTTTTTATCATTATCCAATGTCTCTTATTAAATCTTCCATTTGTATGAGGTGCCTTTCGGATCCGGCGCCCTAAAAGATAATGTAAACTCTGATGATTATTTGCAGGTAGTTTAAAAGAATTGTTTACTTTAAATATGCTACAGGCATTCATACTTGTCTGAACCAGATTTCCAGATAAAATTTCATATTTTTGGACTGGCAAGGTATTGAAGGTGACATTTATGGCTTTTATATATGTAAAGATAAGTATTTGCTTCATTATTTTTAGAATAATTATTTTTAAATCTTTTAGATGTTTGAATTTTTATATTTTCGGGATTTATTTTTTATAAATTTTCAATGTATGGTTGTTTCCAGTATATTTCCCATTTTTAGTCAAAAACTAGTTTAAATTCTGAAATATCAAAGTATGTAAGAAATCTGTTAGATTTGGACATTTTTAAGACTCCTTTACTTAAGATGTATTTCAATGTAAATATTAACTGACCATTTTATTTCTTTTATGCATATTTTTTATAAAGATACAAACCAATAATAACTCAAGTTTAGCAAAAGGAATATCATATTTTACTGTAATTCAAATATGTTTTCAGTTTGGTGCATGGAATTGTTAAGTAGATATTTTGTTTACCAACTGTGCTTAGCATCAAAGTTTATTGTTTCTATATACCAGTATTTTATTTCTATGTATGAATTCAGGAGAATATGTTTACTACATGAATGTGTTTGTTGAATATGTTCATTGCATGAATGGTTTAGATGACTAGGTTTATTAAGTGAATGTCATTTCTTACAGAAGTAAGAATGGAGACAGAATTTTTATACAAATATGTCAATTTTTGAAAGAAATTTATTGTCCCTTCATGTATGTATATTTGAACAACATGAAAATTGCTAAAGAACAAACTTGTAGTATTTACTAGCTGGTATAGTGTTCATTTGCAACAGTTTTTAGCTCTTAAAGCTTTGTGCATTTTCTAAAATTGTCTGGTACTATAAAAAAGCTAATTCATGTGTTTTATTAAAAGGTTTTGCATAAAAATAGACTGAGAAGTGTTGGTTTTGTTTTTTAGCTCACCTGACCAAAGGTCATGTGAGATTTTGCTATCACTGAGCGTCCATTGTCTGTCTGTCTGTCGTTAGCTTTTCACAAGTTTATCAACTCCTCTGAAACCACTGGGCCAATTTCGACCAAACTTTGCAGGGATGGTCCTTGGGTGGTCCCTTTCAAAATTGTGTCCGACGACCCCGTCTGGCAACCAAGATGGCTGCCGTTGGTAAAAATAGAAAATTCGGCAAAAAATCACTCAAAAATGATTTTCTCTGAAACTGCTTGGCCAATTGGACCCAAACTATGGTGGAATGGTCTTTAGGTGGTCATCTTTCATAATTGTGTCTGACAACCCCGTCGGCCATCTTGGTTGGCCGCTGTTACTAAAAATAAAAAATTTGACCAAAAAATTGTTCAAAAATTATCTCCCCTGAAGCTGCTGGGCTAATTGGACCCAAACTAAGGTAGAATGGTCTTTAGGTGATCATCTTTCAGAATTGTGTCCAGCAGCCATCTTGGTTAGCCGCTGTTACTAAAAATAGTAAAATTGGCAAAAATATCATTTAATAATTATCTCCTCCGAAGCTACTGGGCTAATTGGACCAAAACTAAGGTGGAATGGTCTTGAGGTGGTAATCTTTTAGAATTATGTCCGACAACCACGGCGACCATCTTGGTTGGCCGCTGTTACTAAAAATAGAAAATTTTTGCAAAAAAATCATTAGAAAACTATCTCCTCTGAAGCTGCTTTATATAAGGTGTAATCGTCTAGGTGGACCCGGGGGCCATCTTGGTTGGTTGCTGTTAATAAAGATAGAAAATTCGGCAAAAAATCAATCCAAAATCTGCTTGGCCAATGAAACCAAACTTTACTGAAAGTTCTTGGGTGGTCTCCTTTCAGAATTGTATCCGGTGACCCCATCCTCCATCCAAGATGGCCGCCATCAGCAGACATAGTTTTAACATAAGGACCCTATGGGAAAAATGTTTATCTGGAAAACTGTAATCGATGGCTGATAAAGTATAATGGCAGGCAAAAATGGCTCTTGATAAATAAAGAGTTATTGCCCCTGATTTGTTATTTTGTAAAGGTTTTTGACTAATATCTCGAAAACTGTAATAGACGGCTGATAAAATATAATGCCAAAAATATCCAGCATCACAAGGACTACATTCAATAAATTAAGACTGAAGTTATCGTCCCGTAACTTTTTGTAAGAGTTATTGCTCTTGATTTGTTATTTTGTTACAGTTTTACAAATATCTTAAAAACTGTAATAGATGGCTGATAAAATCTAATGGCAAAAATGTTCAGCATGTCAAGGGCTACATTTCATTTAATTAGACCAAAGTCATCCAACGACTCGTTATAAATCATCTACAGGGAATGATTCATCCTTACAAACATTTCTTAAAACTCAATGGGCTAACTTAAGTCAAATGAGCAATACAGGCTCACCTGAGCCTCTAGTTCCTTCACAGTATTAACCATAGATGACAAATGGAGAATTTATGGTATTTGATACATGAATTAATTATTCATTTGAACAACAAGAAAAAAATAGCAATTGTCTCAGAAATATTATTCCCCCCTATCATGGGAAGATTTTGGTCAACACATAGGGATCACTATAGTTTAGAAGCCAGTTCCAGATTGCCTCTCCGAAGAAGAGTGATCCTGAAAAACAAGAATCTGTCTGTAACTATCTTTTATACTTGGTTTTCAAACAAATTAATGATTAAACCCAATGTACGGTATATTTTGTGCAAGTTTGTATGTTCTTTCGGGAGATTTCCAGCGTTAAAACTCCATACCAAATAAGTCGGTTCCAGACTGTAATAATTTTTTCTAGATTGCCATTCTATATTATCAACCATAGATGTGTATCACTTTTTATACGACTGCAAAAAAAATGCTGTCATATACATGTATTGGAATAGGTCTGTTGTCTTTTCACAATGTTTGTCTGCACGTTTTCTGAAAGTCTCTTTGCAGATTAGAAGGAGATCTTAGCATTCCTCGGTGGATTGCTGTAGTATGCTTAGAGCCGGACCCCAGGGCCTATCCGTCTGGTCTCGAAAGGCAAAAATAAAACTAGAAGCTTAGGTGAGCCTGTATTGCTCACCTGACTTAAGTAAGCCAATTGAGTGATAAAAAATGTCTGCATGAGAATCGTCTGCTGAAATGACTCTTATAAAAAATCTTTTGGATGATTTGGTCTAATCAAAGTTTCGTCCAAATAGGCCAAGCAGTTTCAGAGAAGATTTTTAAAACATTTTTCCCATAGGGTCCTATGTTAAAACTATGTCAGCTGATGTGGGCTGCCTTGGTTGGCGGGTTGGGTCATCAGACATAATTTTCAAAAGGGACCACCTAAGGACCATTCCCTCAAAGTTTGGTCCCTATAGGCCATGCAGTTTCAGAGGAGAAGATTTTTATAACATTTTTCCCATAGGGTCCTATGTTAAAACTATGTCGGCTGCCTTGGCTGGCGGGCGGGGTCATCGGACACAATTCTGAAAGAGGACCACCTAAGGACCATTCCTTCAAAGTTTGGTCCCAATAGGCCATGCAGTTTCAGAGGAGAAGATTTTTAAAACATTTTTCCCATAGGGTCCTATGTTAAAACTATGTCGGTTGATGTCAGCCGCCTTGGTTGGCGGGCGGGGTCATCGGACACAATTCTGAAAGGACCACCCAAGGACCATTTCACCCATGTTTGGTTCCAACTGGCCAAGTAGTTTCAGAGAAGAAGATTTTTAATTGATTTTTTGCCGAATTTTCTATTTTTAGCGATGGCGGCCATCTTGTATGGCGGGCGGGGACGTCAAACACAATTCTGAAAGGGGACCACCCAAGGACCATCCCTGCCAAGTTTGGTCCAAATTGGCCCAGTGGTTTCAGAGGAGAAGATTAAAATGTAAAAAGCTAATTAACGACGACGCCGACGGACGACGGACGCTCAGTGGTAGCAATAGCTCACATGACCCTTTGGGTCAGGTGAGCTAAAAAGTGTAGGTAATACTTGCAATACGTGTCCATCCCAACAGTGCCGGACATCATAGTTACGTGCCCACTATTTACAGTGCCAGTCAAACAACTGAGAAATTAGGAACCACGGACCGGGGGGAATTGACCCCCAAATTAATACAAAATGCCAAACATTAATAGGCTCCGTATAGGGGTACCGACATGGACAACTAGCTATCCAGTCGAGTAGACCCAGCTACTATATACAATGCACACAGCTGTATTTTGATGGAGGAAAGCCGAAAATCCTGTAAAAGGATCTCGGAAAGAAACCATCAAACTATCAGGGCAAATAGCCCAAACCCACAGACATCTAAATGAGCGGTCTGTAAGACTTTCCAAGTGTGCTACTGAAAAGTCCTCTGATAGCACGATATGGTTCAAGTTAACAGCGAACAAAAATACCAGCAGGATTGTAAAAATGGCAAAATACCATTATGGTAACAAAATTTAGTAAAATCCAAATGCACAACAAAATTCTGAAACTGGGTTGAGATTTTCGTAACGTTCGCCATCAACCGGAACCGAAAACCGAGCAAGAATAACGTCAGTGTGACCCAGATTTCATGGTCCACGGACTTTGGTTTAAGTCTACGTCCAAGCTCGTATCTGGGGTACTATGAGAGATAGGATGAAGTGATCTTGCATACAGATGTACCTTGTTAAGTAGGCAAGTATCCAACAAGAATTAGGTCACTGTGATCTAGATTTCATGCTTCACCGACTTAATCTGTTATAGAGTCAATGAAGGACCAGGTACGAGCCGAACCGGTTTGTAATCGGTGATTACCCTCCGGTTAATATATGACAAAGGGATTTGTAAAATCTTTGAAATTTTGCATGTTTTTGCTGTTTATGCAAAGTAGGCATAAATTAGCAAAACATTAAAAATATTTTATTGTCCGAAACCACTTGGTTGATTTCAACCAAACTTGGCCTCATTAGTCCTTAGATGGCCCCCTTTCAAAATTGAGTATGACAGCTCCGGCTGTCATTCAATATGGCTGCTGTTAGTAAAAATGAAATTTGGTCAAAATGGGCAGCATCATTTTATTTTAGGGAGCAACCATTTGATTTTTATGGGGGGGGGACTCGGAAGAAATGTTCGATCCTGCGATCCTGACCTTTTCCCGCTACCATTTTGGTCCTGGACTTTTTTTTTCGGCCATTTTTTTTTTTTATTTTCAACCCAATTTTTAAAGGGACAAGGGTCCTGCATTTTTTTTCACACAAAAGCTTAGCCTGGCGTTTCAGTTATTTTGCAAAAATTATGGTCCTGCCTTTTTTTATTTCAAATTTCATCCTAGCCCCACCTAAAAATCAAATGGTTGCTCCCTTAAGCCAGGATGGGTTCAGATTTGAACAGTCAGAGAATTTTAGCATGCAGACACTTTTATGTGGACTTATTTATGTCCGGTGAGAGATATAGGCTCACCTGAGCCTCTAGTTAATGGAAAGCGGTAAGGGGGTCTGGAGTATAGCCTGAAAAGAAATAATTGGCGCAAAATGGTGCACTCTATTATTGCAGAATGAGATTTCAACACCTAGTTAATTGAAAAAAGGTGGATACGGGGTAAATGTACATCAAACTAGTTAGAACCAGACTAGTGAAATGCTCGTCAAATGGCACTCATCAAAACTGGTTAACGTCCACCCCCGCCAACCAAGATGGCAATCTTGCAAAAAAAAATTAGAAAATTTAAGGTACAATCACTGCAGAAACTGCACGTTTGAAATCTACAGTTAGGTGGTATTCTATACGGTACTCGTACACGAAACATTACAATCATGTTCTGGTTATACCATCTATACATACTGCCTCTCAAGTTTCGCCAAACTTGGTATACTTATTATTGGAAAAGGTATATAAAGGACTCTCCTTCCAGGAAACACAATAACAAGAAACAGAATAAAAACAATAAATCTCCCCAAGTGCGCTCGGAAGTACTACTACTACTGCTGCTACTACTACTCATAACAATGGTAACAAGGGCACCGCAAAGCGGGGGATACCTCGCAGCTACATATATATATGAAAAAGAACGGATATGGGATAAATGTCAAGGAGACAACACCCCATCTCGAAAATGAAACGATTTAAAAACAATAAATGTAGAGCAACGAAGATGCAGGAAATATTTGTCGCTGGACGTTAAACAGCCAACAATAAATCAATCAACACAGTGAGGAACCTTACACCATATACAATATAGCACCGAAAAATAAAAAAAAAAGTGAATAGTTCAGTGACAATACATCCAATAATCTGAAAGGTATCAAGAAACTAAAATTTTCATAAAAAGACAGTGAGAAACCACTGACCAACAATATTAGTGACTTGGGACAGGCGCAAAGAACGCGATGAGTTTAAACTAGTTTTGCTGGATCTGTTCGCATTACACAACACTGGTCTCAGCTTTACTTTAAAGCTATACAGTTGACTGCCCAGTTCCGAATCATTGGTAGTTCCGGATCACTTACTGCTAACAACCCTTGTACCATAGTAAATACGCCGAAATCGTATCATTTATTACTATCACGGAATAATATATTTTATTTACATTAAAAATCACCATATTTCCTTTCTTCAACTGGCACTGTTAATTCACACTATACTGTGAAGAATTTAGATATACACGCTTGACTGGGACGAATGAAAAACGCGATTCCGGATTTGATGAAATTTGACACATTCGAGTCTTAAGCGAAGAAATATTGGTTTGTATTTTTTGAAATACTTAATTATCTAGAATCAATGTCAGCAAAAAAAGTGTATTGTCGAAAAGATTTTACAATGCAAGACAAGTTTGAAATCCTGGGATACATTTGGCAGTTCCGGATCATCGCATCAACATGATACCAATTCGTAGTTTTTTATGGTCCTAGCGAAATCAGTTTAATGAATAACTGAATAAAACAAAGCATTTAAGTTTATTCTTCAAATTAGATGACAACAATTATATATGCAAAAGGGATTAGTGTGGAACATTTTTGTAGAAGTAATAAGCCATAATAACTGGGTAAAAATTTGCAATACGTAGACAGCGCAAAATCAACGAAATAACAAATATACATAAATTCGTTGCATGGAGAAGTTTTGCTGCAAAAATATGTTATTTTGGACACTTCCATTTATTGTGATATTTTTAGGGGGTCGCAAAGGCCTTAGAGCTGTTTTTCATGGGGTGATCCGGAACTGGGTGAAGTGATCCGGAACCGGCTTTTTTGAAAGTTGTCAAAAATAGACTTTATTTCCAAGTTCCAGAAATCTTTCGTTATTTTCTTTCTGTTGTTAAAACAGCAACAACAGTAAACTAAATCGCATATAAAAATCCCTCCTTTAAAGTAATCTTTTGTTCCTGTGCAAGCAAAATACGTTAACTGATCCGAAACTGGGCAATCAACTGTACTTTGAAATTCAATACTGACCATCTTTTCATACGACCGCAAAAAAAAATGCAGTCGTACTAAGTTATTATGCTATCGTCGTCCGTCTGTAGACACAGTTGGTTTCCATGCAATAATTTTTGTTCTAGTAGACCAATTTCCACAAAATTTAACACAATGGTATTTTCGTACTTTTAGGTATGAGGCATTCATTTTTGTCCGAATTTGATTTTGATACGGGTTTTTCTTTAGGTTTCTTATTAAAGTATCTTTCACTAGTATGTCAACAGATTAGACGTATCCTAGACCGTTTTCGAGATACAAGGGGTCAACGCCCTGCTAAATCGAATCTTTTTTTTAATTTCAAGTCCAATTTCGACAAACTTTTTAAAGGTATTTGTTTTGATCAGTAGGTCGAAAAGAGCACTGAATTTTACCAATTGGCAGCCATTTTGTGAAAAAGAGATCAAAGGGGCGAAGGACGGTATATTATCAGGGTATATATATATATTTTATTTTTTCTCCAATTTTAATTGTTTTTTTTTATTGGATTCATCTTTTCAAGAGTTTTCGGCAGTATGACAGCATATTTGACATCACGTTTATCGTTTTCAAGATATAAGGGGTCAAAAGTGACCAACTACTTAAACCATAACTTTTTTTTATTTCAAATCCAATTTTGACAAAACTTTTTTTTTTGAAGTATTTGTTTTAATGAGTAAAGGTAGGAAAGAGCAGTGGATTTTGCCATTTGGTAGCCTTTTTTTTTGTGAAAAGGGAGTCAAAGGGACCAACACTTGTATATTAACAGGGTACATATACAGATTTTGGAATTTTCATCCAATTTTGATATAATTTTTCTCATTTGATTCCTCTTCAAGAACTTTCTTCTGTAATTCAACAGATATGATGTAGATGTCTTTCAGATCAGGGGTTGAAAGGGGCAAATACCCATAATGGCAACTAGGTCAAATGGACAGAAATGAATTTGTCTAGACTACATCACAATGGGTCCAGCAAATTACTAATCAATTTTGATATAAACTTGTTTAAATTTCCCTTGTTGACATCATCAGTTCTGCGGTCGTCGTAGTCCTTTATTCACACGTGAATAGTGATAGTGGTAGTGTGATAGTGTGTATAAAGTTTGGAGAAATTTGACATGTTTATTTAGATAGTACCACATGCTAACAAGATTTTCATCAGTTTAACTTATGATGTTTTTGGGGTCATGTCCTGTCCTCTTGGTGATTGTATATATACTGTACCTTTTTTAGAAGTTTCTTGAGGTTTGGCATGGCTTTTTAGTCTGTAATGTGCTGACAAGATTTGGAAGGGGCTTGAGGCCAACCTGACCTTTGACCTATGATCTTGAACATCAATAAAAGTCATCCTTTGCTCATAAGGATTATGTATACCAGTTTTGATGAGGTTTGGCGCAGTTGAATAGTCTGTATTGTTGGAGAGGGTTAGACCCCATCTTGACATTTTAACTTGAAAATTAATAGGGGTTATCCTTTTCTCATAGTGATTATGTATACCAAGTTTCAAGAAGTTTGGTATGGTTGTTAAGTTTGTGTTGTGCTGACAAGATTTGGCCTTGACCTTGAAAATCAACATGGATCTTCCGTTCCTCATGGTGGTGAAGTCTACCAAGTTCAGTTTGGTTAGGCTCAGTTGTTTAGTCTCCATCGTGTAGACAAAGGTTGGGCGGGCACACATACTCCACAGACGCATCGTAGCGTAACTACAACTTTGTTGCAAGAGGATACCATATTCGACCTAATAAGCGCCCAGAGCGGTTAAAAAAAAATGAAAAAAAAGAGGGCAATTATTAGGAACGCGAGACGTGGAGCTGAAAAGGATGAAAAGAGGCATAAACAGAAATGACTTTTTTAGTGCTTAAGAGTTACAACATATGCATGAATTACCTTTGAAATAAGCAACAATGTGTCAGAATTCAACAAAAAAAGTCAAACCTGAGCTATATTATGTTTCCAAGAACCATAATCATGCAGAAAGGGGGGGGGGGCTTATTACTGAAATTTTAACAGGAATTTTGGTAGGGGCGCTTATGAGGCCAAAATAAGGTAATAATAACCGTAGGACAGAACCAGTAAGTCGCCCCTTCTTCGTTTGGCAAGACTTAGATATAAAATAACATTAGACAGCTTTATTAGTTTTGCTAACAAACGGTTAATCAGAATTCATACTAATTCTACTCGTGCAAGATGGTATTGTACAGTTTTGAAACCCTAGTATACGTAACTGTATATTAACCGATTAGTAATAACAGGTTATAATGTTGATAGAAAAACTTGTAGGCTAATGCTTTTTGACGTACACAGCATCAATATTTAGATATTTAATTTTCGAAAATCATGCTTAGATTCGCTGGTTAAACATGTGAATAAAAGGTACGAACTAAGGCGCAAAAAACAGCTTTTGCTTCGGAAGGACTCTCGACCACATCAAAATTTTCAATGGGAGTATTAGTCAGCCGATATACTAGTTGACAAAACTCTGCTGAGCACCCTCTTGTTCTTGGTAAGTCTGTGTACCGGTTTGATATTCCATCTAATACACGTTCATCACATGGCAAGCGATACGAATAATCATATTTTCCGTACTCGAAAGGTTGTTGAAACATTACCTCGGGGATGCCATAAACGTTTTCACGTGTGCGCTGAGACCTTATTCTGTGTGTATTCCACATGTCCTTGAACATATCTAAATGATGCTGAATGAGTGGGAAAAAGCAAAATCTCAAACAGTCAATATGAATAGGGTCAGTATTATTAAGAATACCATCTTCGACCATTTCCTTGAAAAAATCTCTCCAAAACGTCGTAAAGTTGCGCATTAGAAAGCTCCACAACATTTCTATCCGCTGATTGGCAGTAGACCTACCAACTGAGACACTTCTATAGCCAGCCATCCTATCCGTGTGAAAATATCGCAAAACTATTTGAATTTTTTGTATTAACACGTTTTCTGTCCCTGCATCTGTTCGAATTAGTCTTGGTACCTTTTTGGTCTTTTTCAAATGATCTACAAAGTAATGTGCGACTACTCTCGGATTTTTGTTTGATCTGCAAACAGCTAACCATATAATCTTTCTGGAAAAACCGTCTATGCAGCCGTGAATTGAAAACCCAAACGGTTTCAGTTTATCATAACCATCAATGTGAAGACAAAAGTTAGGCCCTTTGCTACGATATTCTCTTCGATGCAATCTACGTCTTGCTCTCGCCTGAACTCCTTCGCCATCTATAACCTGAAGTGCAAGTCTAACTGTATTTTGAGTGGCGCGAATATCGCAGTGAGTATTTAGCAGTTTCCATAATGACCTATAACCAATATGAATAAATCCATATGAGCGCAAGTAGATAATTTTCTCAACTATTACGGCCCATGGACTTTCGTTACCATATATCCTAAGGTTCAACTTTTTCTTTATTCTGTTCAAAGTCCGTCTGCTGATAATGATATGATGAACGTACAGTAAAAATCCTATAATCTCCTTTGATGTATACGACCAACTGGAGTAGTACGCAACAAGCTCATCTAATGAAGCATTATCACCAGGATAGGGGAGTGAAGATTTTACAGTCTTCGCCAATAGAAATACCAATATCTAAAAAGTTAAAAATCAAAATATAAAGCAAAAGTACAAATTTCTATACATTTTCGAAATAATAAATACGCAAATTTTCAGACATATTTTTGTTTTCAAAAAGATATACAGTCCGAAACCTACTCGACTGAGAACAAAAGAAATGCTCAATTGTGTGTGATAAAAAAAAGCAGGACGCTTTATTTACCTTTGCTACTATGGGTTAAACAATTGATTAAATACTACCTTTACATAATTTTTTATAATTTCTCAAGGTTTATCAATTCTGATACTGTTTGACACAAAAAAAAATGCCAGTGACGCTTTGTCAAGATGGTACGAATGGGGAGAAATGGTTAAAACAGTAGTTTCATTCAAAAGTGCCACGTTTTCTTCGTATATTTTTTAAATTCTTAAAAAAAGATAAAACGAAAATATTTTCCCCCTTGAATCTATTGTCAAGATCGCACGATTTTTTAATCAAATTATATTAAAAGACAAAAAGTGACAAATTTTGGCGGGAGTTCGGTTGTGGGCAAATCGAACCGGCCAATTGTCTTTCTTTAGAGAACACCATCTCCTTGAATATTTATCGCAGGGATAGCCAAAATAATTTTACTGTACTGGCACACGTTACTTTAATCCCACAAAATGTTTCAAGCTCCAAAAAAAGTATATTACAAACATTTTGTTATTTTGGAGACGTGTTCATGTCGATATATTTAGTCCTGCATACCTTCATGCAAATGTTCTGTAAATTTGATTATCGTTGACAACAGAGTTTCTGAAATGCAAAATTTTTGGGGTATATTTTGAAATACATGTAAGGCACTGACCATTTGATTTTCGAGGGGGGGCTGGGATTTTTTTTAGAAAAAAAAATTCTGGCTATGATTTTTGTCCAAAGAAATAATCTGACCAGCATCTGGAGTGAAAAAAATATTCTGGCCAACATTTTGCCCTT
>JAOXYJ010057714.1:0-11937 GCA_028566555.1 Lithophaga nigra
CCTAAGGAACAATCAAATAAAATTTGGTTCCAATTGGCCTGGTAGTTTCAGAGGAGAAGATTTTTTTTTAGAGTTTACAGACAGACAACGGATGCCAAGTGATGGCAACAGCTCACACCAACTCTTTGGGTCAAGCAAGCTAAAAAATTAAAAAAACAAAAATACACATAAAATAAAAAGTTTACACATATACATTGTAGAATACCCCCTTTCCCAACAGGAGTGTAACAAAAAAAAAATTTATGGATCCATCAGTCTGAACTTTAACAGGATAATGGAGCGAACAATGCTATTAAAGAAGCTACCCCATCTTCCCATCATTATCAAAAAATACCGTACTTGTTATTTCTTGTTAGGTATGGAAAGGTAAATCAAATAGACTGATGGACAGCAATTTACCCGTTCTGATTCCAAATAATGTTGTAAAATTCTAAAGCATGGGAATAGGTTCAATACAGGAATATGTGACAAATTACATGTATTATATTTTCATAATACCCCCAAAGACATTTATAAATATATTTCATGTTCACATGTTTGTCCTAATCTACATCAACATTTCTCCATACAAAAAAATAAAATAAAGGAATTAACATTTATCATATTTTCCTACAAATTTCCCTCAAAAACTGAGTATATATGAATTTCATGACCACTCTTGTTCTAATATGCACTTAATATTTTGTTCATACAGAAAAGAAAAGATAAACATCTTCATCATCTGTTTCTAAATTGACTATATTCAAATCCACTGAGGTGATACCTTCTGGTATATTCACAACAGTGTTGTGCATTTCCTTTGGTAACTTTGGTACTTCAACTAAGGAATAGAAAGGTTTTGATACGTCTTCAGGAACATTTACAACTTGATGAACTATTCTGTCTGAATCTTGATCATTTACAGCAGTAGCTGTTGCATCCTCTCCATTTTTACGAACAAATCTGTATACAGTCTTTCCTTGAAATGGATCATTATTATCATTAGATAATTGTTCTATCAATCTCTCTGCAATATTTTTTTCACCTTTATCAATCTCTAGGTCAGTTAGACTTTCAGATGTTTCTTTTTTCACAATACTGGTTTTACTCTGATCATTTTTAACATTTTGTCTATTGTCAATTGTAACTAACTGAGCATTTGTTTCAAGATATGGAACATGTCCTTCAAAAGACAGATCTTCCTGCGATTTGTTCTCAAATCCTTTATTTTCGTCAAACTGTGTTTCAAACAATTTCTCACTTTCTGTAATGGAATCATCTAACTGCTGAGTTTTCTCACTGATTTCATTTATACCTGGTGATTCCTCTATTCTTGAGGCTGTGTACATTATCTGACTAAATTCAAAATCTTTCACTAGTGCTTCATTTTGTTCAACAGATGCAAATTCTCCAGAATTTTTGCAAGTTTCCATGTTGATGTCTCCAAATGTGGTTTCTTTCTTACTACAATCATCACTCTCTTTTGGCAAATTTAGATCAAATTCAGCTTCAAATGTATCGACATTACTAATACCAGTTTCATCAACTGCTCCATTGCCATCTACTAAATCATCATCATCCTCATAAAACCCATCTCCATCACCTAAATCAGAGTTTTCATCATCCATTGCTGTTACTGAATCTCCTTCATCAATGTTAACATTCAAAGATCTTTCTATTTTCACTGCTTTGCTTTCAAAGCTAGGTATCACAGATTGTTTTCTTTTTCTCCTACCACTGATATCAATCAAATTACTTTGTTCATAAACAGTTTTTACATCCAACGTATTCACTTCATTTTTAGCAACTAATGGATTTTTAACCTCTGAAAAACACCAAGCAATGTATTTTATATTTCTGTGAAATTTTCGTTTGTGTCGCTGAGCTTTAAACACTGAATTGACTAGAATTCCACAAATGTTACAGTTAAAGGTTCTCTGTACATGACATCTATCTATATGTCTGGCTAAATCTTGTTTACTTATGTGCAACCCTCCACATTGTTCACAAATGAAAAACTCATCTGTTGTCACCTCTTCTTCATTTACAACAACATCCTGTCCAAAGGCATCATCAATCAAATAACAGTCTTCAGTTTTCTTTGCAGGGGAATGCTTAATACTATTTATGTCAGTCAAAGATTCTTTACTGGAACTGTAATTTATACTGCCACTATCAATGGACGTACTGACAGTTGTCTTATTACAGTTTTCTGTATCAGAAGACATTTCTAATACACCTTCAATGCAGTTAGATACAGTACTGTCAAATGGTAAAGCTTGACATGGTGATGTAATTGGACTCATATCATTTGAAATAAAAATTTGTGATGAATTTTTCTTTGGTGATGATTTTACAGTGGTGAAATCACTAGCTGCCATATCTTTCTCAGGTGATACTGGTGTTATGTTAATACGGTCAGAACTTGAACTCACAAGAAAATTTCCAGGTGATGATTTCATGTTTTTATTACTTTTTGAAATGAAACATGGCGATAAGTTCTTTTTAGGTGATGGTGTTCTTTTATTTCTGTGGTCAGATAATTTTTGACTGGGCGATGGTGTTCCTTTATGTAAACGGTTTGATGCAGTGCTTCGTGACTGTATTCTCTGAGACAGCTGTGATATTGTACTGAGGTAATCAAATGAGAACCTTGGTGATGACTGAGATTGCTGTGTACCTATGCCTGGTGATTCCTTCATTAGACCTTGTATGAAAGAAACAGCTGCTTCTGTTTCTCTTTGTCTACCTTTGTCAATTACTTGAACATGAGACACATCTCCAGAATTTTGTAACCTATATTTTCTCCTAACCTTGTCATTTTCTCCTGCCTGTTCAGATTTTCTTTCATTCTGTTCATGCATTCTTTCTATGTGTTTTCGCAGACCACGCTTGCTTGCTAGAGTTTGTCCACAGATATTACAGATATGTTTGATGTCTGAATGATACAACTTCTTGTGACTGTAGAGTTCCTTTATACAGACAAAAGACTGGTGACAGAAGGTACACTCAAACTTTTTTTCACGCCTGTAAGATTCTTTATGGTTTCTCTCCTTATGAAGTTCCACACCCCTCTTTGAGCTCAGTATCTTATCACAAATATCACACTTATAGTTTTTAGTTTGATGGCAATTTGCAATATGGCATTTAAGATCATGCTTCAAAGCAAAGTATTTGTTACACTCTGGACATATAATGGTTTTCTTACCAATGTGAGCACGAATAACATGAATTTTAGCCGTCTTTTTTACATGAGATAGTACTTTTCCACAAATTTTGCAAACATGCCGATCTCCTGTTTTCATCAAGTAGTTTTCAGCCTGTAGACCATCCACCAGATTAGATGATGTATTTGTCAAAAAGCGTATATTCTTACCTAAACTTTCATTACCAGTTTCTTCTTCTTTTATGTAAGTGTGATCTCCTGTATTTTTGTTTTCAGTTCCTGTATTAGAAATATAATTATGAGTCCTTTTTAAGTGTTTTTTTATATCACACTCTAGTGCAAAGGCAATTCCACAAATATGACATCTATACGACTTATTTTCACTGTGAGTTCGTGTAATATGTTTGTTTAAAAGTCCCTGTTTGTCAAAAATTTTCCTGCATTTGCTACAAATTTTTGCACTGGGATAAGACTCTGATGTTGTATGTTTACATAAATAGCTTTTGTTAAACTTGAGGAAGCGGTTACAAACTTTACAATTTATTCCATCCATGGGTGTTTTTTTCATCGTTTTTCGAGCCTTACTAAATCTGTTCAATAATATCTTTAACTTTTTCTGTTGTAATTCTCTTTTCATCCTTATTTCCTGTCTTGTATCTTTACATGTTTCATTTAATTTTCGTTCTTTTCCAGCAATATGACAATTTTCATTTTCTTTTTCCGTGATCTGATAACTTTCATGTTCTTCTTCAGTGATTTGACACTTTGCCAATCCTTTGCCCCTTTGAACATGACCAGAAGATTCTTTTTTATCACTGAAAGTAGTGCAATCAATGGTTGAATAAGCTTTAGAATTGCTCTGTTCCTTAATCACAATCTTTTCCATTTTATGCTTCTTCTTTTTACTATCAGTGCAAGAATTTTCTTTCAAATGATTAATATAAAAACCCTGAACTGGGAAATCTATTTTACACTTTTCACATCTCAACAAAGCATGTCCTTGATGTGTTCTTGTATGTAACTCTAGAAATTCCGGTCTTGAAAATTTTTCGCTACATCTTTCACATGTGTATGGTAATTCCTGATTTTCGTGTGCTTTCTTATGTGCTTCCTTCCATGTCTTGACTGCTAGGTATGATGTACTTGTACCTTTTCCACAAACAAGACAAATGATCGGCACTGCACCAGGGTGTTCTTTCAAATGAACATACAAGTCTGCATAATTATGAAAACTGTTGTCACAGAACTCACAGACGTATATGCCATCATTTTCTCCCAAAACTGATTTATCAACTTTCATTCCAAATGATTTTAAGTCAAATGTACTGAAAAGCAGAAACAAATTTGGTTTTGATGAAAAAATCTCCTTTTCTTTTGAAGAAGTCTGGGCTTTTGAGACAGTTTGATGTCCTTGGCTTTTCATCTTATCACTAACACTTTTCTCTGACAAGTTTGTTTCATCTCTCATTCTCCATATTTCTGATTCATTTATATACTTTCTTTTAAGACAAGATTTGTAATGCCATGTAAATAAAGCCATTCTACTGGAGACGTGGTCACATATATCACAATGTAGTAAAGAAATTCCCTTGTGATCAATCTTTTTGTGTAATTCTACTAATTCTTCATACAAAAATCTTTGTCCACAATCATCTTCTTCACAAACATATGTAAATGTACTGTCATCATGCTTTGTATTATGAAGCTCCACTGCTTTTTTAGATGCAGAATATTTGGAACAATATCCATATCCACATTTAATACAGAAAAACAATACTCTGCCATGATGGTGGGATGATATATGGACTAACAAATGTCGGTAATTGTTAAAGCTGACATCACAGTGACTACATTGACATACTCCGCTATTGTTTTTAATTTCTTTAGTATTAGCGCTTTGTATAACAATTAATTTTTCATGTTTACTTTCATCAATACAATCCTTTGATTCTTTCCTAGTTAATAACTTGTCAGTCGCTGTAAGATTTGATTTTGTTAAAGTACTTTTTTTCGATGGTTGCTGGTCTGGACTTTCCAACATTAATATTTCTGACTTGTTCTTATCATCAGAAATCACCATACATTTTCCTCTGTCATTTTCTGTACCAAGCTGAATCTTATGATTATTCCTAGTTGGAGTATCTTCTTGAGTATGACAGGCTATTAAAGAATCCTTTTCTCCGTCACTGCACACATCTCCAGTCTGGGACAATTTTCTTTTATTGTTCAATTTGAGTTGTAAATCAGTATTCTCAGTTTCTATAAACAGTTTAACGTCTTCAGTATTTTCACTCAGATCTGTCTGCTCACTGCATACTGTATCAGTTTTTTCACCTAAACACTTGTTGTTTATATGTTCTGTTTGAAAGTGTTGTTTTTTAACATCAGCCTTTCCAGAATGCATTTGTCCTCCACCATTAATTATTGTATCACCATCCTTACAAACAGCTTCCTCACACTGCATATCAGTATAAACTGCAGTAGTTATACCCTCAACATATTCAGATTTCTTACTGATAGTTTTATCTTCAGTGTTCACTTCAGTATGTACACTGATACTTCCAGCATTCTGAATGTTTTCCTTCGTCTTTTTTCTTCTCCTGGATTTTCCCTTATACACAGTTCTTTTCTTTTGAGTTTTTTTGATAGTAGAATCTGTATCTAAATCTTGCTGCTTTCCTTCAGGTATTCCAGACTGCACAGGTTTATCACCCTGGTTGAAGCTACTATCCAAATCTTTTGGAACAGTAGCAGCATCAATATCTTTATAGTCTTGTATAACAGTTAATTTTTCATTTTCTCTCTTCACATTTGAATTTGAATAATGCTCCATTTCATTAGTGGGTGATTCAGGTAAAAAAACTGAAGTGTTGCATGACTTTTCTTTATCCTCCACTGACTTTACAAGTAAAACAGATGAAACAATCTGTTTTCCCTTATCAACAACAGTTTCAGGTGCAGTATTGCTGTAGTTATTCTTTGGTGGTGCAGATTTGTAAACTAACTGAAGTTGTCCATCCTTTTTAATGGGTTCATAACGGAGAATCTGTTGTGTTTTATCATCAACAATGGGCCTGCTTACCACATAAGCTGACATTCCTACAGGATATAATGCCACATCTTTATGTATCCACAGAATTTGTAAATTTTTTCTTGTATCATGAGTTCTATCTTTTTCTTGCTGACTTGTAATCAGAATTCCTGCTAAGGGAACATTACCCTGATTTTGGTCGTATTCCTGTCTTTGCTTTGTTTCATTTTTCTTACCAGAATCTTTCTGAGACTTGTTATTTTCTGGAGGTGTCAGATCACAACTTGCAGGAGTATGTTTATTGTCTGCAGGTACTTGGTCACTGCCTCCAGAAATCTGGTCATTGTCCACAGGCATTTGGTCACTGCATGTAGGAATTTGGTCATTGTAAGAAAGAATATTATTTTCCTTTCTCACTACTTCATTATCTTTCTTTTGATTTAATTTCTTCTCTTTATTCAACTTAAAATTGTCATAAATTTCCTCCATCATTCCTTCCACATACACAGCTATGGGTTCTGGTCCTTCCCATTTTTTCCTACGTTTATATTTTCTTTTACCTCCTGGGGCTATATCAGTTTGTTCACTTTCTTTGTCTTGGATATCTGTAATTTCCTCTGCTGTGCATGTTTTTCTATGTTCTATCAAGTCAACATCCAACTTAAGTTTGTATCCACATTTTCTACAGAAGTGGTATTTATGTTCTTCTTTATGAGATTCATATTTATCTTTGTCGACAAATTGCCTAGTACATACGTCACATACAAAAAGTCCACTGTTGACAACTTTATTATGAATGTTCATGTGATGAATTAGCGATTCAATATCACTGTAAACATTGCCACAAAAACCACATTTAAATGGGTTTTCCTCACGATGTTCCTTTTTATGAATATTTAATTCAGTTCGTGTTTCACATATTTTATCACATGCCAGACAAGTCTTATAATGTTCTGAAGCAATGTGTAATTTCAGTTTCAAGGAAGTTTGAACTTTCTTCTGGCAAAGCTTGCATGTAAAAGTTTTGCTCAGTTGTTCTCTTTTACCTTTTTTATCACCATTCCTGTTTCTTGAATGGACTGTAGCTTTATAATAATGTCTTGTGAAGTCACCTTTAACATCAAATTCCATGTCACATTTGTCACACTGAAACAGAAGCTTGTTTTCATGTTTGACACGATGATGAATGCTGAGAAGGTCAACATACATGAATGCCATGTCACAAATATTACACTGATACAGAAGCTGCTCATAGGTATAATGAGAAGCTTGTTTATGCTTCATTAGTTTGTGTTTTGATTTAACACCCTGACCACAGACAGCACAGACATCAATCTTTGGAAAGCCGTGTGCATGAAGATGGAAAAACAACTTATTAAAGCTCCCAAATGATTCTTCACAAGTATCACATTTAAAAATATCTTTTCTGTTATTTTGGTGAAGTATATTTCCATGTTTGCCTGTAACTAATTCCAAACATGAAAGTGGTGTTCCAAAATCCTCCTCGATTGTTCCTTCAAGATTTTCTTCTCTAGTGGATAAAGAATCTTTTATATTTCTGAAGTATCCTGATTTTTTAGCGTTGTTCCTCAAAAGTTTGCATTTATGAACTGGATCGTATAAATGATAATACAAGTTATTCCCTTCTTTAAAATTACGATGACAAAGATGACACTGGTATAAAAACTTCCCAGAATGTAACTGTACATGTAAATTCAAAAGTTCCAATTTCATAAAGTGTTCATGGCATATTTGGCACTGATATTTTAAAGCAAAACAGTTTTTCTCATGTTCAAGTTTATGACTAGCTATTTGTTTCTGCTGAAAATTATCAAATCCTACACCACAGTTCAAACATATGTATGGATGGTGCCCAGGATGAAATTTTAAATGAATATACAAATCTGATGGTGAGGTAAATGTTTTGTTGCAGACATTACAAGTAAAGATAGTAGTTTTGTTTACGTCTACTACCATTCCATATCTATCAGAAATATTAGATTCCTTTTTGAAATGAAGTCTGTAATGACATATAAACTCTGAGCCATTGCTTGAAAAGCACTTGTCACATTTGTTACATTGGATCAAATTTGTATTTTTATGTCCCTCCTTATGAAATTCTAACAGATATTTTGTTGTAAATCCCATGCTGCATTCATCACATTCGAATGGCATTTCTGGTAAAAGTGTTTTTTTTCTGGTTGTATGTGCTGAATATTGGTTATTATTGATAAATCCTGTACCACATCTATCACAGTAATATGGGGAGGAGTCACAATGTTCAAACAGATGCATGCACAGGTCAAAAAATGTTTTAAAAACAGCTCTACATTCATAACAATAAAATGATCCACTTTTCTTGTCTGTTTCTGTTTGATTTTTCCTGGGCATATTATCAATACCATTCTGGTAGATATTTTGTATTTTATGTCTACCACTATCATCATGGGAATGACTAGGTTCTGATGAAGGTTCTTCCAGTGAAGTATCAAGTTTTGTTTTTCCCTCATCTTGCATCTTGAAATTTCTATCACTATTTACAATCTCGCATGCAGGATCAACAAGAAACTCCTGTGATTGAATGGTTTTATCATCTTTTGGACAGGACAAGAAATTTGTAATATCTGACACAGTTGCATCCATTTTTTTCTTCCACAGCATTTACTCAGATCTGCAAGTCTTCTCTCACACTCTACAATCTATACCATTCTGTCTGTTTTCATCTTATGGAACAAGGGGAGACAATTCTACTTCCATCTTGTGTTAGTTCCCTCCACCTGAAATACAGGATTCAGTTCATAAAATGTCATATGGGTAAAAATGGTATCTATCACGATCAATACGAAAAAAAGATTAAACAGAATACAACTTACATAACAAGGTATGGATACACAAATAGGTCTCACCTGGAATTCAGACGACTTAAAAAGGCCTTCCATTGCGAAATTTAAATCAAGGTCATGTGATACATGTCAGGCTGACAATCTCCAGAACAGTGCACGGACCAGTATTGTTGCCCAGTGATGTACAATTGCTGACAAATGAAGCCAAATAACAAAAACAAACTTCATATAAATTAAACGAAGTCAATGGAAAGTAAAATGACGTCAAAGTCAAGTGACACACTGAACTGTGATGTACCTCCCTTAATGAATGTGTAGACCAAATATGGTTGCCTTTTAACGTGTGGTAAGTACAAAATGAAGGTAATCACAAACTTTGACATAAATTTATCAAAGTCAGTGGACTGTGAAAATAAGGTCAAGGTCAAGTGACAGGTGTCCAGTACTCCATGATATATAGTTACTGAGAAACAGAGCTAATCACAAAAAAACTTTGACATAAGTCTATCAAAGTCAGTGAACTATGTGACAAATAGAACAAAACAAAAATACAATTACATTACAACAACTAACCATGTTTGGATATAGTTGAAGAATTAAAAATTGATTAGGATTCTTGAAAATAATTACAACATAAAAAAGCCCAAAGTGATCATTATACTGATGGGCACATGTTTTGAACAGAAGTCAAAATGGTGATATCCACAATAAAAGTTTTATTACAAACAAAAACTAGAGTATTTAATCCAGTTTTCACTTGAAGCAAGTCTCCTGAAATAATTTTAAGAAAAGTAGATACAACCAGTGTTGAAAGCTATCAATGACACATTATCAGCCGAAATATTCTATAATAATGTAAAACTGTATTATCAGCTGAAATATTCTATAACAGTGTAAAAATGGACAAACAATAGTGTTGCAATACAGGAGTGCAGGCATTAAGTACTAAAACTTTCCATACACGTAAATTTGTCTCTTTGCTGCAGAGCTTTTTTTCTACATCAATGACTATGGCATCTTTGTCAGCTACTGCATATCTCATTACATACATGTAATACATAAGATGAAAAGATTTAATTTCAGAGTCAATTCAGTATGATACATCATCAAGCAATTCAAACATTGCCAATAAACTTAGAACTTTAATTTCTTTTTGCATACAACTAAATGCAAATATTGTGTAAAGTGGTGCAAATGTTCAAACATACTTCATAGAATAGGGTAACCAAACATAAGTCACATAACACAAAACTGGAGAATGATTTCAATCAGCAAATACCAGGTCTACAGGTTTATATATATTTCATATGTATGTATATTTCTAAGAACTCAATTCTCGATGAAAAGTTGCATTACTCATTTACACAGTTAGAAATACTAACATACCGATGTTAAATGTAAATTTACCTTTGCTATCATATCTCCATCATAGTAATATCTGAGTGCTCTACTAAGTTTTTCATAGTTCATGGTAGGTTTGTTTTTCCTTTGTCCCCACAACTGTGCTACCATTTCTGGATTATTAAGTTTAAATTCTCCTTCATCACCAACCCACTGTATCACCTCTCTACAATCTTTATCTGTCAATAATTCTAACAAAAACTGCCACAACTGTATCTGACCATTGTTTCCTGCATTACATTAAAACATTTCCTTTACTTCTATCATGAAGAAAAGTTACACAGTAAAATACATCCAGCCCTCATTAAAAAAACAAACCTTGCAAAAGCAGTTTTTGACTGAGTTACCTATACTGCTTATAAATTTACCTCAATAATCTACCCTCTCTTCTAAACTGGCCAAATTTTCTGGTCCAAATAATTTGAGTTTAGAAAGCTTCACTGAACCATTATTACAATTACATACATATCATTTATTATTTCATGGATAAAGTACTAATACTATCACTCTCATTTTTTATTTTTCAAAATAAAATTCCCTCCATGAAACTGTACCAGTCCTAAATTTTTCTGTGTATACATATTGTCCTCTACTTTCTTAATTTTGAGCTGATGTTTCTGTTTTGTTTCTTAGCCCCCTTTTTACTTTCAATATACAGCACATGTAATTTCTGAATTTGTATTTCAGTATTCTTTGATCTTATCTCTTCACTTACTTCAAAGCATTTTAGTGTCACTACATTGCTTATCTAATATAAATTTTATCCTTTATCATGTTTACATACCTATCTACTTTATAACAGTTAACTGTTTGAAGTCTTTGACAAAAGACTGCACAGATTTCTGTAAATTCTGAAATAAATACCTGTTCTGTTTCCATGTGATAATCTTTCATCTCCTGTTATTCTAGGTGACCGTGGTCTGTGTTGCTTTAAATGTTTTACACGACCTACACATACGAAACAAACACGTGGGTAAATTTAAAAACAACAATGCAAAACACAGAAATATGAAAAAGATATGTGGTGAATGTGTGCATGTAAAATCTAATATACAAGGTGCAAAACAAAATATGAAACAGTACTTTTTTTAGCAGTTCTACATCATAAAGTCGTGAGGCCTCGGTGGCAAAGTAGTCTAGGTAGTTGGTAACATCCAATATTGACAACCAGTGTGTCAACATTGGGGTTGTGAGTTTGAGCCTGGCTCATGACAAGGTGTGTTTGACTCCAATCTTAACTGACAAGGATTGTCAGTTTTCCTGCTGAAGCTTGGGGTTCTCACTGGGTACTCTGGCTTCCTCCCCCAATTAAAAACTAGATGCCATGATATCACCGAAAAATTGCTGAAATTGGAATAAAAACACCATTCAATCCTTCAACCATTAGCATTAGCAGTTATACTCACACCCTAAGGTAAGTCCAAGTAAACAATGAAATTGTTATGTTTATAAAGAACAGGAAGCTGAATGTAAACACCAAATCATAAACAGAATACATGTACTACTAAAAAATTTTC